>BQNB010009315.1:0-87164 GCA_026074375.1 Tanacetum coccineum | reverse complement strand
TTGACTTTTTACCTTGGTCAAGGGTGAAGAGTTTGGATTTGCCTAGTATTTTATATATACTATATTGCGAGAACCAACAAACACCTAGGAGGTTTCCACTCATACTCAACACAAACATTACAACTGTAATAGGCCTCCCTAGTAATTTTAGGCATAGCCACGACAATGTTATCTATCCACTCTACATCAGCTCAAAGCTCAATCATAACTCTAGCATAGCTTGAGCTACCCCAAGATTGCATGAACATATCAGATGTGTAAGAGTCAAGCATGAGAGGAGTACCCACTTTAGTAGCAATGGCAATCAAGCCATCCTCGCTGAAGGCCGTAACAGGTACACCATGAAGTTTAACCCAAACTAGAACAGTACTAACATCTTTCTTCAATAGGTTCTCATTCAGATGCCATTTCTTCAAGATTTGTGGGTTATTCTGGATAAACCATGGACCATTCTCAAGCATAGCATCTAATCAATCCATGGAGCTAAATTGAAAGGAGAATAATCTGGTAGACGAGCTGAACATTGAGCGAACAAGCCCATATTTATCCCAAGTATTCCTAACATAGTTAGCAACAACAAGGTATGCCACCTTCTTTCCCAAGAAAAAAACCATAAGCTGTATTAGCAAATTGTTTAATAATAGCCTGAATAGAATCCACCGGAACAACCACATCAATCCCATTACCCCCGGGTATAAACAAAGTACGAACATTCGCTTTCTTCCCACTTGGTTTACCAGTTATATTAGCATACGAAGACTTACCAGGGGCATTACCAGCCATAGTAACCGGCGTAGATAATGGTGGAAAAGGTTTTGGAACTATAGTATCTTCCAAAGAGCTTAACTTATCCTTCTATATCATCAAGTCAACCACAGATGGTGTTACACCCTCTACCACAAATGCAACACCAACTGGAGTATCATCCTTTATATTATCATATAATTCCATAGACACACCAATACCTGGAGAGGTACTCATTGAATTCCTATTAAGACTCTTCTCCTTTACACCTCTCCCACCTCTACTCCCTTTTTGACTTAAAAATCCATGCTCCATTCCACCACAACTAGTAACCCTACTCAACCAGCCACTTGCACTTCCTAACTAAACAAGAAGAAAAATGCCTAATCTTCAACAATGAGACCCTAGCTAACTAGGTTTTAGAGTCAAAACACAAAACACATAATTAAATTAAATCTTCTTCAAATAAGAGAAGGCAAGATCAAAACAAGGGCAGCCAAACTTGCAAACAGATCCAGAAGTAACACGAGAAGGCAAGATCAAAACTAACCGATAAACATAATTAGGGATAGCCAAAGAGATATAATTCATAAAAATAATAGCAGAACCCTAACAAGATAGATATCCAAAACCCTAAACTTCGATTAGTAAAACCCTAATGAAAACCAAAACTTTTGCGACAAGATCCTACACCAAAGCAGAAAAAGTTTAAGATAAGCAAACAAATCAAGTGATTAGTAAGCAGACTCGAACCTAATAATGATTTGGTAGCAGGTTAATGTAGAAAAGCGACTGATTTTTAGTGGGGTTGAAAAATCTCAAAGGAAGTCAAAGTTAGGGTTTCGGTGGGGGTTTAATAAAATTATATATTATTAATTTGTTACTGATGTGTGCTTAAACACACATCATTTGGACCTCGTAAAACACTATTAATCAAACTGAAAATACTAAAATATGCTTAATTATATTGCAAATTTGTTTGTTTGGTATTTTTATGTCTTACATGTAAAACAGATTGAAAACATTGCAAAAACGGGTATTTACGAGTTTGTTTTGATCAAGAGTGCTTAATATTCAAGATCAAGACAAAGTCGTGAAAAGTCTCTGAGCATGTCATTGGAAAGAGCGCGAGAAAACAAGTCCAACGGTGCCCTTGGATGTTATTGGGCCAGCCCGTAACCCATTTAAATAGGTCAGGCCATCCCATTTCTTTATAAGCCCAACTATAAGCCCAACAAAGTATTAATAAATCTGATAAATGTAATGGGTTCATTGATGTCAGCATGACGTCATGCCATGTGCCTTTAAATTAAATAAAAATTTGGTCACATGACTTAGCACTAAATGGAATGGGCTAGTAGTAGATGGACACGTGGCCAAGGCAAAATTATATCTTTCTCAATTCAACTCATTGCATCCAACAGACGAGCATTTGCGTAGCATTTAAGTAGATGAAAAAGTCCACGTGGCACTCAGGTAACGGTTGGATTCCCCCTGCAAATTCGACGATCCGAGGTTATTCACACAAACGCCAATGATTGGCCAATAATTCTCAAATGATTGGGTGAATTTTACACATTTACCCCCAGGCTTGGATATAAATAAAACCGCACCCCCCACATTTTGGTGGGTTAGCTTTGGAGTAGTTTAGATTTATTTTAACTTATTTTCATTTTTTAGCTTATTTAATTTTAGATTAGCTTATTTAACTGCTTATTGTAACAGTTGATTCTAAGCTTAATTTGGATGATGTATCAAGATTTGGGTTAGAATAATGAATAATATGGTTTGTTCTTAAATTGCTATTTGCTTATTTCTTATTATATATTAGTGCTTATTTCTTGTTTCATTAAATGAGCTTATTCAAGATCTAATAAGCTCACTTATAGCTTATTCAAATTCGTTTAGCATATATGTTGGAAAGGTAATCGGTTTTGGCTTATTTATATGTTAAGGTTGTGATCTAGTTCTGAAAATGCTTATTTCAGTTTAGATTTAGCTTATTGCTGTTAGTTTAGTTTTGCTTATTGGTTCGTTTTATGTTTGGTTTAATAAATCTTAGTTAGATTCTTTTTAAAGTAGTGCTTATTTGAAATAGTTTTGTTTGCTTATTCGAAGTTCATGATGGCTTATTATTGATAACTAGGAGTGCTTATTTTGCGTGCTAAATCAGTTTTCATGTTTTCTAGTTGATTCGGTTTTAGCTTGCATTTCATACTAGATCTCGTATTGCTTAAGTTTAGTTTTGATTAAGTGCTTATTTGGATTTTAGTTATGTAAGTAGATTAGGTTTATGCTCTCTAGTTTAGATTTAGGATTAAAAGCTTAATCATGTGCTTATCTCTTGCATCAAATTAGCTGTTACGTTGTCGCATTAGCTTATTAAAATCTCGGCTTATTCTGATCATTTGTGTTTGGCTTATTATGGTAGTTTGTATTAATTTGCTTAAACTGGATCTTAGAATTTCATTTTTGCTTTTGGGCCACGTTTGGTTTATTAGTTAGGTTGCGTTTGGTTAGTGATAATTAGTTTGGGCCACTTGTTTGTTTACTTTGGGCCAAAGTGTAACAAAAGCCCACGTTGGGGTTATGGTTTTAGTAATTGTAGTTAACAGTTTGTTTAATGTTTTATTTTATTATGGTACCGGTCAACTCATGAGCCATGGAGCTTAAGGGTTTAATAAGCTAGATAGAATTTGATTATTTTATTTAGCTTATTAAATCGGGTGGTTATTGTTTATTTGCGGCTCTTCAATTCGGTCCCTTTTTCTATCCTTTTTCAATTCATTAGTGTAACTTAGTATAAAATGTTTAGTTTTACTCATTTAATCATTATGAGTAGCGGGTAGCTTCTTTTATGCTTGTTAAGTAAATTTGTGATTAGTGAATTAAGTGTGGAATTTAATAAGTGAATAGTGATTAATAATTTGTAATTTTTTTTTATTTAGTTTAGTGTTTTATTTAGTCGAATGGGCAAAAGCCGTAAGATTATGTAGGCATTAAATTAGTAATTAATTTCTCGATAAAAAGTCATTTTCAATATTAAGCCAACGTTTTGAGGAATCGATTTATTAGACGGAAATTAGTTCATCATTAAGATCTAAAATTTCACACTTAAGAATCTAATCACTTTTACTTGACAAGCATATTTTTCTTTATATATCTTTCATCTTATTAGCTTGCTTGTTAATTAGTTTAATCTACTTTAGTAGTTCTTAATATTTAGTTTAAAATCAAAACAAAAATATTTGATATTCGAGCATCAAACAAAACGCTTACGTGGATTTCAAATTCATCTCTCGTTAGGACACGACATCCAGAGGATAAACTATTACTTTTCATAAAGTAATTGTCATATCTAACGGGATACTCTCTATTACTATTACTATTTGATATTTTGGGATATATTTTATATATATACTATTATATTCAAATTAGTTTTTGGCGCTACTGTCGGGGAAAGGTGTACGATCTACACGTGGTGTTCAAAGTTGATGCCTTGAAGATCCTTTCTTTGGAAAGTTTATTTTCGTATTTATAAAAATTATAAAAATCCAAAAATATTTTCTTTTTATTTTTCTTTTATATAAATTTTAAAAAAATTCCAAAAATATTTTTATTTTCTATTATTCTATTTTCTTCAAAGAACACCAACATATAATACTTTCAACTGAAGTATTATCCAGTAATAAGTTCCCGAACCAAAGTTTCAAAAACTTGCCGTTTGTGTCACTTGCGATATACGGCTCACCTTTGAAAATTAAACACTTTTAAAGACCGAGAAAAGTTTACAAATTCGTCTAGTAGACGAATCCGAGTCCGATAATCTTTTTCATGATCATATACAAGGAGAGGACGAGAACGCTGAAGACGTCCAAATGGCCGATCATTTGAGACCGATGTAAGAGCTACTCCGAATAACTATCGTAGGTATTGAGAATGCTATCGTTGTTCCAGTTGTTCTAGCAAACAAATTTAAACTAAAAACCGAGTTACTTGATTTTGTAAGTAACAATTCTTTCTTTGGTCTGGAAAATGATAATCCTCATTCACACATCAGGAGATTTTACCAAATAACCCAAACTTTAAGACTAAACCAGGTGCCTGATGATGTGGTGAAGTTGATCTTATTCCCGTTTTCACTTAAAGGAGCAACCGAGACATGGCTTGAGAATGAACCTCCTAATTCCATCACATCTTGGGATGATTTAGTATCAAAGGTCTTGAATTGGTTTTTCCCTCATTCTAAAACAAGAGAGCTCAAAAAGAAATCACGAACTTTCAATAAGTTTTCAGTGAGACTTTTACCGAAGCTTGGGAGAGATTCAAAGATTTATTAAGGAAATGTCCTCATGACGGATTCTCACTCCTTCACCAAATAGATTTTTTCTATAACGGGTTGAGTCAATCTGATCAAGATTCTCTAAATACCATAGCAGGTGGAAATATGATGATGAGATATATTCAAGAAGCTTTAATCACTATCGAGAAAAAAGCCAGAGTTCGAACTTGTAGAAATAAACCTCAAGTTTCGAGTAGTGGTGGTACCTCAACTCAAATTGATGCCATTACCACTCTTACTAAACAAGTCAAAGCTCTTGAGTATCATTTTGCTAGCATGCGAGAAACTTATGACCAAAATCAAGAAGCCGCGTTTCAATTATTACAAAATCAAATGGGTCAATTGGCTGAAGATCTTCAAGAGAGACCATTAGGTATGTTATCGAGCAACACCGTGACAGGCCTACTTGCTGAGCTTAATGTGATTACTACAATGGATGGCTTGACATTGGATAGATCTTTTATTCCTCATTCTAATTTTCTCTTTTATCAAGAAAAGGAACAAGAACTGGAGACCATGACAGAAAGGGTGGAAATTGCTAGCTCTTGTAGCACACCACTTGTCCCACCTTTGGAAACTCCACCATTGTCCACACCAAAACCAAAGGAAAGCTTCGAGCCTAATCCTCATCAGCCATCGATTCCATCTCGGCTTCAAGAAGAAAAGTTTCAAGCTTTGGAGAATCCTACAGGATGTACCGACTATTTCATTTATAGAATTGATATTGTTGATTCTTTGTGCAATAAATTTCATATGGAAAACAATTCTATGAGTGGCAATCCCACTCTTTCTTCTGATTCTATGGTCGAGTCTCTCTCCCCATCTCCTATTCCTTATGAGGATAGTGATTCTCTCGTGGAGGAGACCGACATCCTTTTTTCTTATTTTAATGATTCTTTACGTGATTATGAAACATTTTTCTTTGATATTGAAGAGAAGAGTAGTGGCAGTACCACTTCTCGTTCCGATCATTCTCTTCTGGATTTTGAAGCTTTCTATTTTGATGATGACCATATTAAAGAGAATAGTAATGGCAGTACCACTACTCATTCTGATTTTTCTCTTCCTGAATATGATTCATTTATCTTTGATCTTTCGATTGATCTGCTTCCTCCTACCGATAAGAGGGACTTTTATCATGAGGAGTTCGCCGATGAACTCACTCACTTCATATCTCCACCGGAGTATAACCGCTTTTATTTTGATATTGAGATCGATCCAGGAGAGTTTACTAGAGTTTTGAAGGAAAATAAATTTTATTTATCAACTAAATGTTTAACAATTAATGATCTTAATGATTCTTCTCGCTTATTATCTGATTGTGACTCCTCTCTTTCTAAGGGATTTTATGAGATTGACCTTCTAGTCTCATTTCCCTCTGGAAATGAAGACATGATTTTCGATCTCAGAATATTCATTATCAAAGGAGTCCAATATGAGGGATTTCATATTTTTCCTATGGATGACTTTTCTTCTATTCTATTCATCAGAGATTTTCTTCTTCTTACTGATCCTCCTGAGATCAAAACTTTTCTATCATTTCCCTTTGGAAATGAAGACAAAGTTTTCGATCCTGAGATCCTCCTAAACAATGGAATTTTCTCTTTCACGAGAAAATCTCCACATCTACTTATTGATATTTTCATGATCGATAAATGTCATATTTTGAGTGAAATTCCTTTGAAGATCGTATCTTCCATCAGTTTTCACCCCAAGGACAAATAAATTCGGGGAGAGTCAAGCTAGAGACTCGCACAAAAACAAGCATTTCTCAAGAGGCAACCCGTATCTTTTCTTCTTTCTATTTTCTTAATAAATTGGTATGTGATTTTATAGCCCAAGTGTGGGGGCGTGCTTCTTTCTTTGGTGTGTGGTGTCGTTTTTGCAGGATTCCTTAAGATCGTGAAGACCCGTGCTTGTTTTCAATCCTCTAATCATTCGGTCTTCAATCTTCTTCTTATTTTGGAATCCTCAATCCTGATCTTATATATATATTTGTTTCCCCTTTCACACTTGGAATTTTTTGCATTTTCCTTTTTCGTTCCTACGTGTGGGGGTAAAACCCGATATTTTTAAACATTGAGGCTAATGTTCCATTCTAAATGTGGGGGGATTTCTATCGAAATTGATCATACCCGTGCCTGTCTGTGTTCCCCCGCAACCCCGTTTTAACCTAAATATTGCTTTATTTTGTGCATACAAAAAATTGAAAAAAAATTGATGATAAGAAAATAGAAAAATATAAAAATATAAAAATGTTAGTAATAAGTAGGCCCGTAGAACTAGGGATATTTTTTACTTGGCCGAGTGTTTCACTCTAGCTTTTCCCCTTAGCTTTCGAGACTAAGCGTTTGCTTAACTTTAAAATTTTGCAAAGAACGAAAAATGATAGAGCTAGATATAATTTAGATGCTAAGTGTGGAGTAGTTGGATCTCTTTAGAGCTCATAGAGGTTAATTGTCGCTTTTTGCTCCCACCAGCTTAATAAACGTTATATAATTGTTAAATAAATAAAGTTTAACAATTAGTTTAGTTTTTGCGATTCTTAGTTTAAATCCCTTCGTATAGATTCCTTCTGGTAAAAGTAAGGTACACATCGAGGTTTTGTCAGTGTTATGGGGAAATAGGGTACCGATTCCTGACGGCTCGCTACCGTTGTCTAGGTAGTTAAAAGACCACATGACTTGAAATTTGGCTTTAATAATAATAATGTGATAAACCGAAGCCGAAATAAAACCAATGGACCATGGTTGGCTCGCATACCGGTGTGGCAGTCGTTTAAAGGGTGGAGGTAATAATAATAATAATAATAATAAGAACTGTGGGCTGATAAAAGATCACTGGACCATGGCTGACTCGCATACCGATGTGGCAGTTTTCAAAAGAAGGCCCATAGTATGAATAATAAATCCAAGAATGATAAAAGTTTACTGGACCATGGTCGGCTCGCATACCGATGTGACAGTTTTCAAAAAGGTCGAGGATCTCCTGGTCGAAATAAGACTCCTGGACCATGGTCGGCTCGTATACCGATGTGGCAGTTATTTAAAGGACCAAGGGATAATAATGTTGCGATAATAATAACAATAAATCTAAATTTCGACTCTGGGGTTATCTAAATAAAGCCTCCGTCTCTAGACTCGTGGTTGAGTTGTTTCGGATGAAATAAAAAGGATAACCCCTAAATCATGCGAAATTAGAACATTAATATAGACCTTATTCTCACCATATCGTCTCTATTGGAAAGGATTTCAAACTAATTATGGTCTAAATCGGGTTTACTTTATATTAATAAGGATATAATTTACTTGTCAATAATAATAATAAAATCCTTATAGGATTTAGGAATAAGGCAGCGAAAAGTAGCAATGAGTACACAATTAGCATTTATGAGTAGTGTTAGCATCTAATCTTATATTTGACTGTGATTTTATTTTAAGCTTAGTTTGGGAATTGTGAAAAGTCGAGGACGATGAACTCCTATTCTTAAAGCCTTTTAAATAAATTTTATAAAAATTTTTAACTTCGTTTTTCATCTATTATTGAATAAGTGGTTAAAACGGGGGTGCTTGCAAATTAAATGATTTTTAAACCTTCTTAATGGACCTTTTATGTTCTTGTTTAATTGTGAGAGGTCATAAGTTAAAGGGGGATTAAATTATTTATTTTTGGGCTTGTTTTATAAATATTGCGTGTGGGACCAGCAATGACTTAGTGTGGGGGAGTTTGATGTGTGCTTAAACACACATCATTTGTACCGTGTAAAACACAATTAATCAGACTAAAAATACTAAAATATGCTTAATTATATTGCAAATTTGTTTGTTTGGTATTTTTATTTCTTGCAGGTAAAACGGATTAAAAACAATGCAAAAACGGGTATTTAGAGGTTCGTTTCGATCAAGAGTGCTTAATATTCAAGATCAAGACAAAGTCGTGAAAAGTCTCCGAGCATGCCATTGAAAAGAGCACGAGAAAACGAGTCCAACGGTGCCCTCGGATCTTATTGGTCCAGCACGTAACCCATTTAAATAGGTTGGGCCAACCTATTTCTTTATAAGCCCAACTATAAGCCCAACAAAGTATTAATAAATCTTATATATGTAATGGGTTCGCTGACGTCAGCATGACGTCTTGCCATGTGCCTCTAAATTAAATAAAACTTCTGTCACGTGACTTAGCACTAAATGGAATGGGATAGTAGTAGATGGACACGTGGCCAAGGAAAAGTTATATCCTTCCCAATTCAATTCATTGCATCCAACAGACGAGAATTCACGTAGCATTTAAGCAGATGAAAAAGTCCATGTAACGGTTGGATTCTCCCTGCAAATTCGACGATCCGAGGTTATGCACACAAATGCCAATGATTAGCCAATAATTCTTAAATGATTGGGCAAATTTTACACATTTACCCCCAGGCTTGGATATAAATAAAACCGCACCCCCCACATTTTGGTGGGTTAGCTTAGGAGTAGTTTAGATTTAGTTTAACTTATTTTCATTTTTCAGCTTATTTAATTTTAGATTAGCTTATTTAACTGCTTATTGTAATTGCTGATTCTCAGCTTAATTTGGATGATGTATCAAGATTTGGGTTAGCTTAATGAATAATATGGTTTGTTCTTAAATTGCTATTTGCTTATTTCTTATTATTTTTAGTGCTTATTTCTTGTTTCATTAGATGAGCTTATTCAAGATCTGATAAGCTCACTTATAGCTTATTTAGATTCGTTTAGCTTATATGTTTGCAAGGTAATCGGTTTTGGCATATTTACATGTTAAGGTTTTGATCTAGTTCTTAAAATGCTTATTTTAGTTTAGATTTGGCTTATTGCTGTTAGTTTAGTTCTGCTTATTGGTTCGTTTTATGTTTAGTTTAACAAATCTCAGTTATATTCTTTTTTAAGTAGTGCTTATTTAAAGTCGTTTCGTTTGCTTATTCAAAGTTCATGATGGCTTATTATTGATAATTAGGAGTGCTTATTTTGCGTGCTAAATCAGTTTTCATGTTTTCTAGTTGATTCGGTTTTATCTTGCAGTTCATACTAGATCTCGTATTGCTTAAGTTTAGTTTTGATTAAGTGCTTATTTGGATTTTAGTTATGTAAGCCGATTAGATTTATGCTCTCTAGTTTAGATTTCGGATTAAAAGCTTAATCATGTGCTTATCTCTTGCATCAAATTAGCTGTTACGTTGTCGCATTAACTTATTAAAGTCTCGGCTTATTATGATAATTTATGTTTGGCTTATTATGGTAGTTTGTATTAATTTGCCTAAATTGGTTCTTAGAATTTCATTTTTGCTTTTCGGCCACGTCTGGTTTATTAGCTAGGCCGCGTTTGGTTTGTGATAATTAGTTTGGGCCACTTGATTGTTTACTTTGGTCCAAAGTGTAACAAAAGCCCATGTTGGGGTTATGGTTTTAGTAATTGTAGTTAACAGTTTGTTTGATGTTTTGTTTTATTATGGTACCAGACAACTCATGAGGCGTGGAGCTTAAGGGTTTAATAAGCTAGATAGAATTTGATTATTTTATTTAGCTTATTAAATCGGGTGGTTATTGTTTATTTGCGGCTCTTCAATTTGGTCCTTTTTCAATTCATTAGTGTAGCTTAGTATAAAATGTTTAGTTTTACTCATTTAATCATTATGAGTAGCGAGTAGCTTCTTTTATGCTTGTTAAGTAAATTTGTGATTAGTGAATTAACTGTGGAATTTAATAAGTGAATAGTGATTAATAATTTGTAAAAAAATTTATTTAGTTTAGTATTTTATTTAGTCGAACGGGCAAAAGCCGTAAGATTAAGTAGGCATTAAATTATTAATTAATTTCTCGATAAAAAGTCGTTTTTAATATTAAGCCAACGTTTTGATGAATCGATTTATTAGACGGAAATTAGTTCATCATTAAGATCTAAAATTTCACACTTAAGAATCTAATCACTTTTACTTGACAAGCATATTTTTCTTTATATATCTTTCATCTTATTAGTTTGCTTGTTAATTAGTTTAATCTACTTTAGTAGTTTTTAATATTAAGTTTAAAATCAAAACAAAAATATTTGATATTTGAGCATCAAATAAAACGCTTACGTGGATTTCAAATTCATCTCCCGTTGGGACACGACATCCGGAGAATAAACTATTACTTTTCATAAAGTAATTGTCATATCTAATGGGATACTCTCTATTACTATTACTATTTGATATTTTAGGATATATTTTATATATATACTATTATATTCGAATCAATTACTTATGGTGTTTTGTGTTTGTTTATTGTTATTTGTAGCTAAGAACACCTCGAATGTATGCCTCTTGACCCATGGATCTATGCCTTAGAACAAGGAGAGCAACGATCTTGGGGAGCACAAAATCCTACCTTTTTTATTTGCCAAAAGAGGGAGAAGGAAAGAAAAGAAAGCCAGAGCTTAAGGGGAAAAGATAAGATACAAAAGCTCGGTGAAGACAAAGTTTAAGCTTCACCAAATTAAAAGGCCAAGATCAAGACGCAAGCTACATCAAAGGCGCCCTTCAACTTCACTATGTTTGTAAATTTTTTTGCTTTCGAAATTTTATTTGTCATCATAAAAAAGGGGGAGATTGTTGGGGAAACATTGATTAAGACCTCCTTTATGTTTTAACGATGACAAATAAACATTCACAACACTTAAAATAATAAATGATATCCAAAATCCGTAAAAGTAAAACATCATTTCTGGCGCTGGTCACGCGTCAGCATACTGCCAACGCACCACAATCGAAGTTTGTACTACATATTTTACTTGTCTGCTTTCCGCTTACCCAACACATGTGGATCTTTTAATAAATGTATGAACATGATACTTGCAATTGAAAACACTCAAAACGAGGTTTAGACCTAGAGAGGAAATAAAACAAACCCTCCTATTTTTCAACAAAACGCCAACTTATTTCTTTTATCAAATGCCTCTAGCTAAAGCTGCCAAAAACAGTTCAATAGAATTTAGATGGTTTTTTTAGCGAAAAGCGCGTGGAAACATACGCGAAAAATTATGGTAAAAACACTCGAGTATTGCCTGGGGAAAGAAAATGCCAGCCACCGAAAAACGTTTCGAGGGCTTCGACATTTAATTTTGAAAAGAAGCTTTCAAAAGCCCGCCAAAAACACGGTCGAAAAAGAGTCTCATGCCTTATGTTGGGGGCTTGATGGTGTACCCTATTTTACGGATGGAACCTAGCCTCCAATGTTATATACGTGGCACTTCAAAAGTGATTATTAGCGTAAAGCCTACTAGGCTACCGTAAGGAAATCCGCCAATACACAGCAAAGATCGCTCCAAACAGAGCCTGAGTTTCTAAGGAACCAAAGCCTCCGACAAATGTGTATATAAAAATTTGTTTTACATAAGTATGTTAAGTTTATGGGTTACAGAATGACCCAATCGAGACATAAAACCATCTTTAATAAATCAGATTTACTAAAAAGTAAAAAATACAATGCCAAACGAAACAAATGGAAAAATATGTTTTTATGCCAAAAAATCATTAGATAACATTTAACAAGATGTTGTTTTTGAACCGCAAGTATCTGCGAATTTAAAGTACCTTGAAGAGGCATGTAATCTCAAGGCTTAATGAGGTTGGTTTATATCTTGAAACTTAGCGGCAGTTGTTATAGAAACTTTCCCATTTTGCAATGTGTATCCATATTATACCTTATCGAGATTTGATCCTTGTACCTCAACTGATATATATTTAAAGAACCCATTGTTCCCTTTAGTGATGGGGACAACATAAGAAATATTGTTTCCCTCAATTCTGGATCCTCCATCTTCATTGAAGTTATGTTATACATGCAACTGTGAACATTTGTTATATATCTGTTTAAATAAAACATCAGCTAACAATCATAATTATCACCTGAGGCATATTTTGGTAAATCATATTTCCAAGCAGCGACAACAAGCTGAGGTTCAAGAATGCGCTTGATTGTTTAATTAAGACTTATGTTTGGTATCAAGTCATCTACTCCACACTCAGTAGAACGACACACAGGACATTCTCCCTTTATTATAAGTTCAAAGCAAATGCATGTGCATTAACAAAAGACATTAACCAATTATGATTAAGTATACTATATGTTGGGATTAAAAGACTTGTTAATGTTGTTGAAGTTACTGATGCTGGTTATGATTTCTACTGCTGGTGAAGACTAAAGAAAATATTCTAAGTGATTAATACTGCTAGTGCAAAAGTTAAGACTGCTAGTGGAAGTTACTGCTGCTCAAGAAGTTCAAGGAAAATATACTAAGTGGTTACCACTGCTGATGTAAAGTTACTGCTATTAGTATAAAGTTAATGCTGCTGAGAAAGTTAATACTGCTAGTTATAAGTTAGTACTGTTAGATCAAGTTAGTACTGCTTATGTGATATGGATGAGATATTTTTGTAATAGATACGTATAAGTTATTTGATTAAAAGATCATGATAATTCATGAATATATTGTAAACCCAGTAGGACTCCTTGGTGTATAAAAGGAGGTCCTAGGGTATTAGGTTAGATATATCTCATATCTCTCATACATCTCTTATGATAGTTTAACCTAAATCGATTAGCTTCAAGGTTTTGTAACCCTAACACTATTAAGAGTGTTCGTATTATATTGAGGCTGAAAGTTTAGTAAACTATTTGTTATTGATCTTATTCATTATTGTTTTATTGAAATTCTTCTTAGTATCATTGACTAGATTGCGCATAGTCTTTGATATTCACAATCAAAGTTTCTATCATAGTTGTTTTGAATTTATTCAATACAACTTAGCCTTATACAAGCTAAAAAAGATCTATTCTAATGGGATCAACAAGTGGTATTAGATCCAGTGAGAAACTTTGAATAAGAAGAAACTTTACTACACACAAGATCTACTTTTTCAAGAAGCAATGGATTCTTAATCTACTTAAACCATCAAGCTATCCATACTTCAACCTAGTAAGTATGATCTCTAGAAGATGAGGATAGAGCAGTACCTACAGTGCATTGATTACACTCTATGGGAGATCATAGAAAATGGTAATACACCAATAGTAACAAAAACTGTTGATGGTAAGGAGACAGTTATCCCTCCTACAAGTGTTGAAGAGAAGGCACAAAGAAGGGCATAGTTGAAGGCAAGAAGCACTTTGTTGATGACCTTACCTAATGAGCATCAATTAAAGTTCAACTCATACAAGGATACTAAGACACTGATGTAGGCTATTGAGAATAGATTTGGATGTAATACTGCTACAAAGAAAACTTAGAAAAATCTTTTGAAGTAGCAATATGAAAACTTTGCTGCATCCAACATAGAAGTGATTGAGCAAACCTATGAAAGGCTTCAAAAGCTAATTAGTCAACTGTAGATGCATGGTGAAGTTATCCCTCAAGAAGACATCAATCAGAAATTCTTGAAAAGTTTGTCACAAGAATGGACTATGCATACTATTGTGTGGAGGAACAAACCAGAGATTGAGACATTAAGTTTGGATGACCTCTTTAACAACTTGAAGGATTATGAATCAGAGGTCAAAGGGACATCTAGCTCAACTAAAAACTCACATAATGTAGCCTTTTTGTCCTCTAGCAGCACTAACAGTGCAACTAGAGTAGTTAATATTGCTCAGGGTGTTAATACTGCTAGCACTTAGGGTGCTGCTGATAGCTCAACAACTGTTGAAAATTTGAGTGATGCTGTGATTTATTCCTTCTTTGCTAGCCAACCAAGTATTCCATAGCTAGATAATGAAGATCTACAACAAATCAATTATGATGATCTAAAAGAGATGGATTTTAGGTGGAACATTGCTATGCTGACTATGATGGCAAGAAGATTCCTGAAGAAAATTGGAAGGAAGCTGGACATGGCCAATAAAGAAAGAATTGGGTTTAACAAGTCCAAGGTGGAGTGTTTCAACTGCTACAAGAAAGGACACTTTGTAAGGGAGTACAAGGCACCCGGGAATCAAGACAGCAGGAACGGGGAGCCTACTAGAAGGACTGTGCCAGTTGAGGAAACTACTTCAAATGCCATAGTGTCTTAGTGTGATGGCTTTGGCTATGATTGGAGTGGCCAAGCAGAAGAAGGTACAACTAATTTTGCTCTCATGGCTTATTCTTTAACAAGTTCAAGTTCTTCAACAAACTCTGAGGTATCTAATTGTTGTTCATCTTGTTTAGAATGTGTAAAAGATCTAAAAGAACAAAATGAACAATTAGTTAAAGACTTAAGAATAGCTAGGATAAGTGATGTCTCTTATAAAACTGGTTTAGAATCTGTAGAAGATAGACTGTTAGTCTTTAAGAAAAATGAGTCTGTGTTTGAGGAAGATATAAAACTCTTAAAATGTGAAATCTATATAAGAGATTTAGATAATACATAGCTTAAAAGGAAGTTAGAGTTGACTACAAAAGAAAAAGATGAGGTTCAACTTACAGTATAAAATTTTGAAAATTCATCAAAAAGCCTAAGTAAACTTCAAGACAGTCAGATAATGGATAAGTGTAAAACAAGATTAGGGTATAATGTTGTCCCACCTCCTTATACTAGGAATTTTATGCCACCAAAACCTAATTTAGTTTATCCTAGTCTAGATGATTTTGTTGATGTGAATGAGTCTGTTAGTGAGTCTATAGTTGAAAAGCCTACTGTTGAGACTAATGAACCTGAGACTGCTAGGAAAGAAAATGGAGCCCTAATTATTAAGGATTGGGTATCTGATAGTGATGAAGAAAATGTGCCTAAGGTTAAAACAGTTGAGATGTTTAATAAACCTAGTTTTGCTAAGATAAACTTTGTTAAGTCTACTGAGCAAGTAAAATCTCCTAGGAAAACATCAGTTGATAAAAATAGGCAAAACACACCTAGTCCTAGAGGGAACAAGAGAAACTGGAACCAACAGATGTCTCAAAAATTAGGGAGTGATTTTGAGATGTTCAACAAAGCTTGTCATGTGTGTGGTAGTTTTGATCATTTGAAGAATGATTGCAATAACTGGTATAATAATGGAAGATTTGCAAAACCAGTTTGGACCAATGTTCAAAGGGTGAACAAACAAAATTTCTCTAAATTAACTCACCCTAGTCTAAAAAGGAACATGGTTCTAAGAATAGTCTTAACTAGGTTTGGCCCAATTTCACTTAATACTGTTAGACCAGTTAATACTATTCAACCAAGAACAACAGTGAATAATGCAGGACCCATGAAAAATGTTATTAATAATGCATATTCAACTGCTAGAAGGCCTTTTAACAAAATAACAGCAGCTAATAACAGTAATTTCACTAAAAAGGTTAATACTGTTAAGGGAACAAAGGTTAATACTGCTAGGCTAAAAGCAGTTATTAGTGTTGTTAAGGGAAACAATGGAAATGCTGTTAAGGCTTTAGCATGTTGTGTTTGAAGACCAAAGCACAAAATTTTAGACCATGTGTCCAGAAACAATGGTGCATTAATGTCTTTTAAAAGATTTGACTATATTGATGCACAAGGTAGATCCATGTCAGTAATGGCTTGGCTCCCCAAAAGAAACTAATTTTCCTACCATTATGTGCAGGGAAATCTACAACAAGATTTAAAGGATAAAGGAGTGATTGACAGTGGATGCTCTAGGTACATGACATAAAATAGATCCTATCTTATAGATTATGAAGAAATTGATGGAGGATTTGTTCCCTTTGGAGGTAATTTCAAAGGAGGGAAAACTACTGGGAAAGGTAAAATAAAAACTGGTAAATTGGATTTTGAAGATGTGTATTTTGTAAAGGAACTAAAGTTTAACCTCTTCAATATCTCACAAATGTGTGACAAGAAGAATAGTGTTCTTTTTACTGATACTGAATGTGTTGTTCTGTCTCTAGATTTTAAGTTAACATATGAAAGTCATGTTTTTTTTTAAGTTCCTAGAAAGGATAACATGTACAGTGTTGATTTAAAGAATATTGTTCCTCAAGGAGGTCTCACTTGTCTCTTTGCAAAAGCCACACCAGATGAATTTAATCTTTGGCATAGGAGGATTGGACATGTAAATTTCAAAAAAATGAATAAACTAGTAAGGGGAAATCTTGTAAGAGGTTTACATTCAAAACTTTTTGAAATTAATCAAACCTGTGTTGCTTGTCATAAAGGAAAGCAACACAGAGCTTCTTGTAAGACCAAAACAGTCAGTTCAATCAACCAACCATTACAAATATTGCACATGGATTACTTTGGCCTAGCATTTGTAAAGAGTTTAATGAAGAAGATGTACTTCCTAGTTGTCACATATGATTTTAGTAGGTTTAGTTGGGTTTTCTTTTTAGCCACTAAGGATGAAACTAATGAAATCCTTAAAACATTCATAACAGGCATAGAAAATCTAATAGACCTTAGGGTAAAACTAATTAGATGTGACAATGGGACTAAATTCAAGAATAGGGTCATGAATCAGTTCTGTGAAATAAAGGGTATTAAGATAGAATTTAGTATTACTAGGACTCCACAACAAAATGGAGTAGCTGAAAGGAAAAAAAGAAGACTAATAGAGGCTGCTAGGACTATGCTAGCTGATTTAAAATTGCCAACAACTTTCTGGGCTGAAGCAGTTAATACTGCTTGTTATGTCCAAAATAGGGTGTTAGTTATCAAGCCTCACAACAAGACCCCTTATGAACTTTTTCTAGGTAGAAAACCTGCCTTAAGCTTCATGAGACCATTTGGGTGTCCTGTTATAATCCTTAATACCATAGATCACCTAGGTAAATTTGATGGAAAGGCTGATGAAGGGTTCTTTGTAGGATACTCTACCAATAGCAAAGCATTCAGAGTATTCAACAGTAGAACTAGGATAGTAGAAGAGAACCTGCATGTTCAATTTAGTGAGAATACACCTAATATTGCAGGAAGTGGACCTAATTGGCTTTTTGATATAGATGCACTAACAAATTCTATGAACTATAAGCCAGTTGTTGCAGGGAATCAGTCTAATGGTAATGCAGGTACAAAAGCATGTGCTGATGCAGGTAAAGCTAGAGTGGAGACAGTACCTGGCAAAGATTACATACTGCTACCATTATGGACTCAAGATCCACCATTCTCTTCTAGTCCAAAGGATTCTCCTGATGCTGGATTCAAACCATCAGGGGAGGAGGAAAAGAAGGATGCTGAAGATCCAGGGAAAGATAGTGAGATTCCAAGTACAGAGGAGCCAAGAATTAATCAAGAAAAGGATGCAAGTGTTAACAGCACTAACAATATTAATATTGTTAGTCCAACTGTTAATGCTGCTAGCATAGAGGATAATGTTGTTGATGAGAATATAGTCTATGGATGTGCTGATGATCCAAATATACCTGAATTGGAAGATATTGTCTATTCAGATGATGATGAAGATGTTGGTGCAGAGGCTGACATGAACAATTTAGATGCATTTATGCCTGTCAGTCCTATTCCAACTACAAGAATACACAAAGATCATCCAGTTGAACAAATTATTAGAGACTTGAATTCAGCACCTCAAACAAGAAGAATGACAAAGAATTTGAAAGAACATGGTTTGTTTAGTTCAGTTCAGCAAAGAACAAACCATAAAGACTTTTAGAATTGTTTTTTGCATGTTTCTTATCACAAGAAGAACCTAAAAAGGTAGTTCAAGCACTGAAGGATCCAAGCTGGATAGAGGCTATGCAGGAAGAGCTTCTATAATTCAAGCTACAAGAAGTTTGGACTTTGGTAGAGTTACCTAATGGAAAGAGAGCTATAGGAACTAAATGGGTCTTCAGAAACAAAAAGGATGAAAGAGGTATTGTGATTAAGAATAAAGCAAGATTGGTTGCACAAGGGTACACACAAGAAGAAGGAATTGATTATGATGAGGTTTTTGCTCCTGTTGCCAGAATTGAAGCAATTAGGCTATTCTTAGCCTATGCCTCATTTAAAGACTTTGTGGTGTACCAGATGGATGTCAAGAGTGCTTTTCTTTATGGAAAGATTAAAGAGGAAGTCTATGTTTGTCAACCACCAGGATTTGAAGATCTAGACTTCCCTGATAGAGTATACAAAGTAGAAAAGGCACTTTATGGATTGCATCAAGCTCCCAGAGCTTGGTATGAAACCTTGTCAACTTACTTGTTGGACAATGGGTTTCAGAGAGGAAAGATAGACAAGACTTTGTTTATCAGAAGGGACAAAGGTGATATTCTGTTAGTTCAAGTATATGTAGATGATATCATTTTTGGTTCTACAAAGAAGTCATTATGCACTGAATTTGAGAAGATGATGCATAAGAAGTTTCAAATGAGCTCTATGGGTGAACTCACATTCTTCCTAGGACTGCAAGTGAAGTAGAAGGAAGATGGGATTTTTATAAGCCAAGACAAGTATGTGACTGAGATTTTGAAGAAATTTAGCTTTAGTGATGTCAAAATAGCAAGCACACCATGGAAACCCATAAGCCTTTGCTCAAATATGTAGATGGTAAAGATGTAGATGAACACTTGTATAGATCCATGATTGGATCATTGTTGTATCTAACTTCTTTAAGGCCTGATATAATGTTTGTAGTATGTGCTTGTGCAAGATTCTAAGTCAATTCTAAAGTTTCACATCTTCATGCTGTGAAAAGAATTTTTAGATACTTAAAAGGTCAACCTAAATTGGGCCTTTGGTATCCTAAGGATTCACCTTTTAATTTGGTGGCATTTACTGACAGTGACTATGCAGGAGCAAGCTTAGATAGGAAGTCCATAACAGGAGGTTGTCAATTCCTAGGGTGTAGATTGATTTCATGGCAATGCAAGAAACAGACTGTGGTTGCTAATTCCACAACTGAAGCTGAGTATATAGCTGCTTCCAATTGCTATGGACAGGTGCTTTGGATCCAAAATCAATTGCTAGATTATGGATATAACTTTATGCAAACTAAGATTCATATTGTTAATGAGAGTACAATATGCATAGTGAAGAACCCTATTTTTCACTCAAAGACAACGCACATTGAGATTAGGCATCACTTCACCAGAGATTCCAATGAGAAGAAGCTTATTTAGATGATCAAGATTCACACAGATCAAAATGTTGCATATTTGCTTATAAAAGCATTTGATGTTAGCAGATTTCAAAATCTGATTGCAAGTATTGGAATGCTTAACCTCTGAAGTATTGATTGAGGGGAGGTTAATTGTGTTAATATACAACAGATTATACATAAAGGATGGTTGAAATGGGATGAAATTGAAGTTAAAATTGGTAACTCAAGAGTTAATACTGCTGGGCATTACTTAGTATTGCTGGCGAAACTTAGCACTGCTGGGCAAAAGTTAGTGCTGCCAGGCTAACTTACTACTGCTAGGTTACCGTTGGAGTTACAACTGCTGAGGGTCTTTTTGGTCTATAAAACATATACTTCGGTTATAGGTTTCCTTTATTACCTATTTAAGCACATTTGATTACACCATAATCGTTCTTAATCATTCTAAAACTCTCAATTCACAAACCCTAATTTAATTTCATTACCGATTCTAAAAAATTCGACATCAATGACGAGACTAAATTTTGCTGACTCACATAATATGGTTGCTTACATGGAAAAATCCACAGAGAATGTTGATTTTGCTGAGATAGTAGACTTCCTGAATGCTAACCCCATAAGGTGTGCCTTGACCGTTAGTCTTACTATTTATGTTTCTTGTATTGAGTAGTTTTGGTCTACTGCTAAGACCAAAACAGTCAATAATGAAACATAGATTCATGCCAAGGTTGAGGGCAAGACAATAGTAATATCAGAATCATCTGTGAGGAGAGATCTTCAATTTGATGATGAGGATGGTATTGCTTGTTTGACAAACACTAAATTTTTTTGAAAACCTTCAATTGATGGGATATGAAAAGCTTTCTGAGAAACTTACTTTTTATAAACCTTACTTTTCCCCTCAATGGAAGTATCTTATACATACCATCTTACAATGTTTAAGTTCAAAATTAAGTGCTTGGAATGAATTTGGTATTAATATTGAATCTGTAGTTATATGTTTGGCTACAAATCAAAAGTTTAATTTATCTAAATAGATTTTTGATTGTATGATGAGGAACTTGGATAATTCTAAAAAGTTTTTATTGTATCTAAGGTTTTTACAACTGTTTTTAAACAAACAAATTGAAAATATTTCAAAAGTTAATGTTGTTTATGATACACCTTCTCATACTAAAAATATTTTTGCAAACATGAGAAGGCAAGGAAAAGATTTTTTAGGGACTGTAACACCATTGTTTTCATCTATGCTGGCACAACAAGCAGATATGGGTAAAGGGTTAGGACAACCCACTGATCCCCAACATACATCCGCATCTGCTCAACCCTCTAATGAAGAACCAATCACTGTTCCATCATCATCTCAACCTAAAAAGACTCATAAACCTAGGAAAGCCAAAAGGTCCACTGAGATATCTCAGTGTAGTAGACCTATTTCCCTTGTTGTAGATGAGACTGTCACTAAGGAGAAGGAAGAGAGAATGGAAAGAGCTTCCACTACTGCTTCTAGCTTAGAAGTAGAGCAAGACAGTGGTAACATAAATAGGACCCAATCCATGGCAACACTTAATGAGCCAAGTCCTCAAGGAACTGGTTCATGTAGTGGTCCCAGGTGCCAAGATACCATATTAGGGGATGCAGAAGCTCAAACTAGGTTAGAGACTGCATCTAAACAGTCTAATGACCTACCTCTCTTAAGAGTTAACACACTTAGAAGTGGGGAGGACAAGCTGAAACTTAAAGAATTAATGGACCTTTATACAAAACTGTCTCATAGAGTTCTTGACTTGGAGACAACAAAGACTGCTCAAGCAAAGGAGATTTCTAGTTTGAAGAAGAAACTCAAAAAGCTAGAAAGGAAAAGGAAGTCAAAAACTACAGGGATGAATTTATTCAAGATTGGTACCTCTACAAGAAGAAGTTTGGGTGAGGGAGATGCATCTAAACAGGGGAGGAATTTGAAACAGGGGAAACAGAGTTCAATCTTTGAAGAAAGTGATTTTGATGATGAAGGTTTTGATGCAGATATGGATGAAGTGTTCAAAGATGTTGAAGGAGATGCAGAGCAGGTGATTAGTGCTGCTGCGGATGAAGTTTCTACTGGTACTGAAGTTAATATTGTCAGTGCAACAGTTACTATTGATGGTGTATCTATTATTACCGCTGGACCTATTACTACTGCCAATGTTAATATTACTACTGCTGAACCAATTAATCCTCCAACAACAACAACTGCTTTTGAAGATGAAGATCTTACAATTGCTCAGACTCTTGTAAAGATGAGGACTGAGAAAGAAAATGTATGAGGAGTGGTTATGCAAGAACCTAGTGAGACTGCTACAAGACCAACAGTACCACCTCAACAACATGATCCTAAAGACAAAGGAAAGGGTAAGATGGTTGAACAAGAAAATCCATTAAAGAAAAAGGACCAAATCAAGTTTGATGAGGAAATTGCTCAGAGACTACAAGCTCAGATGCAAGCTGAACTAGAAGAAGAGGAAAGGCTGGCAACAGAAAGAGAAGAAGATGCAAACAATACTGAATGGGATAATACTCAAGCTATGATAGATCCAGATTATGAGCTAGCTGCAAGAATATAGGTACAATAGCAGGAAGAGTTGACCATTGAAGAAAAGTCAAGATTATTTATGGAGCTCATGGATAAAAGGAAGAAGCATTTTACAAGACTTAGAGCAGAAGAGCAAAGAATAAAACCACTAATCAAAGCTCAAAAGAGGAATCAAATGTGTACTTATCTGAAAAACATGGCTGGATTCACTCATAATCAGTTGAAGAACAAAAGCTTTAATTAAGTTCGAAAGGCTTTTGACAAGACCATGAGTTGGATAGACTCATTTGTACTTGTGGATTCTGAAGTGGTGAAAGGAATTAAAGATAGAGCAGAAGGTAGTGAGACTATAGCAGAAGGAAGTTCTAAGAGAGTAGGAGAAGATCTTCAATAAGAGTCTACCAAGAAGCAAAAGATGGATGATGATAAAGAGAAAAAAAGAACTTAAATAATGCTTTGAGATTGTTCCAGATGATGAAGATGATGTAACTATTGATGCTACACCCTTGTCTGTCAAAATTCTAATTGTTGACTACAAGATCTATCAAGAAAGGAAGAAAAGTTTCTTTCAAATTATCAGAGCTGATGGAAAGACTCAAATGTATCTTACTTTTAGTAAAATACTTAAGAACTTTGATAGAGAAGATTCGGAAGTTCTTTGGAGGATAGTCAAAGCTAGATTTAAGAAGACAGAGCTAGTGAATTACATGGATACTTTCTTACATCTTAATTTGAAGACCATGTTTGAACATCATGTTGAAGATAGTATATGGAAGAATCAACAAGTATTAGTTAAAGTGATGAATTAGAAGCTTTTTTATTCTTGTGGAGTTCATTATGTAACAGTGCAGACCATACCATATTATCTATTGGTTGAGAAAATGTATCCACTTATAAAGCATACACTACATCAGATGTTTAATAATGAGAAGCTTCAAGTTGATTATGAAAGTGAAATGGCATGTGAGCTTCTTAGATTGGTCAAAAAACAGCTTAAGAAAGGCTATGTTCCTGAATGAAGTGTTTGGAAGAATCCTCCTAGTGAAGATAAAGCTTTTAATCAATAAATTTGAAGATTCAAAAGATGAACATCAACTTTAGGGGAGGATTGTTGGAATTAAAAGACTTCTTAGTGTTGTTGAAGTTACTGCTGCTGGTGAAGACTAAAGAAAATATTCTAAGTGATTAATACTGCTAGTGCAAAAGTTAAGACTGCTAGTGGAAGTTATTGCTGCTCAAGAAGTTCAAGGAAAATATACTAAGTGGGTACTACTGCTGATGTAAAGTTACTGTTGTTAGTATAAAGTTAATGCTGCTAAGAAAGTTAATACTGCTAGTTATAAGTTAGTACTGTTAGATCAGGTTAGTACTATTTATGTGATATGGATGAGATATTTTTGTAATAGATACGTATAAGTTATTTGATTAGAAGATCATGATAATTCAGGAATATATTGTAAACCCAGTAGGACTCCTTGGTGTATAAAAGGAGGTCCTAGGGTATTAGGTTAGATATATCTCATATCTCTTATACATCTCTTATCATAGTTTAACCTAAATCGATTAGCTTCAAGGTTTTGTAACCCTAACACTATTAAGAGTGATCCTATTATATTGAGGCTGAAAGTTTAGTAAATTGTTTGTTATTGATCTTATTCATTACTGTTTCATTGAAATTCTTCTTAGTATCATTAACTAGATTCTGCATAGTCTTTGATATTCACAATCAAAGTTTCTAACATAGTTGTTTTGAATTTATTCAATACAACTTAGCCTTATACAAGCTAAGCAAGATCTATTCTATTGGGATCAACACTATATTTGTAAATTAATAATATTATTTCCTATGAAAAACATGATTTAGTACGTTGAAAGCATATGAATACATTTTACTAATGTTTGTATTTAATCCATTTGACCTCTAACTAATTTTATAGTAACCGAGTTGACCCGTTTCCATATATCATGCAACACCTTATATTTGTAATTATATACATTTTGTGATCATGCGTACGTAAATTTTTTATTACCAGCACTGACTTACTATAGAAGATTATTGATTAAGGGTCTTACATTCTTCACAAAATGGGTGGCTGCAACATTGTATTGTCATAGCTTCTTTGAAATATTTGGTGCAAATATGAGATCTTCGTGACGAAAAACAAGCACTTATTAGAGCTTTATAAGTTGCACAAGCCAAGCTATGGAAAACTAGAAGCGGGGTTGAATAGTTTATCGCTTTTTAATTTAAGGTTTTAAAGTGTTTGTAAAAATTCTAGATTCGACTTTATGTGAATTCAACACTTGCACAATATAAACAATATACTTATCTAAACACTTAATAAGATAGTATGAGAAAATAATTCAAGACAAGAGATAAGAGTAAGAAAAATTAAACCACAACGCGAGGATTTATAGTGGTTCGGTAACGAAGCACCTCTTCGCCCTACTCCACTCCCCGAGCACCTAACTCGAGAGTTTTCTTCACTATGTCAACAAGCTCCCTTATGGCGGAGAAAACCGTACACAACGTTGCTTACACCGATTTATGACACAAAGCTAAATGTCGAGTTCTAATCTTAGCTAGAACTAATCTATCACAACTTCACAACTTCACTACATAACTTAGCTTCACGACTTGATCATGACTACACAACTTCTTCACACCTTAGTTTTCTTAACACCACAACTTCACTAAGCCACTACTATAATCACACCTAACTAACACTACTAGGCAAGATCACCAAGATCTAACTATACTTACAACAATCACAAAGATCTAACAACTACACAACTTTACAAGATTTACAAGTGATTTACAAGTTTTGATATGGATGCAATAAGATTGCAACAACACACTAAGGTGTAATACTTCTTTACTTGATGATGAAAGTATTATTCTCTTGCACTTGAGGAATGAGCTTGGATTACTTGGAAACAAAGCTTTATGATTAAATGATCAAAGGATTTAAGTGAGATGTGTGGGCTGTTTTAGAACAAAAAGAATGAGTGCAAAAAGGTGAGAAAATAGTGGGGAATAGTCCAGTATTTATAGGACAAACTAGAGGAGTGTCAGTGTATGGGCGGTCCCTTTAAATAGGTGGGCGGTCCGCTTAAAATTAAGGGGGCCGATTTAAGGGGGCCACCCTAGACTGGGCGCTCTCCATTTTGTCCTTTTGTGTAGGGAGAATTTTCTAGAACTTTCTAGCCTTTTTAGGTCTGAAAAATTGAATTTCAAAATGTTTATTTTGAGTAAAACATTTATTTTAATTGTAGAAAATATTTTATATTCATACCTTGAAGTGATATAATTTTCGAAATGAAAATTTACTACTAATTACTTGTTTACGTTTAATTTTACATTGAACGTTTTTATATTTTGTGATTATCAAAACGTAAAGATGTGAAAAATATTAGTAATGTTTTTAGGCATTATATTTTATCAACACAAGCTTTCAAATTGGTCGCCGATAAAAAAAATTAGTTAGAGAGACAGGAATATCATACTAATGAAAATAATAACGAAGGTAGGACGTTTTTTTTCTTTACCTTTTCAAGTTTATCTGTTTGTGAGAATCTGGATTTTGGTTCTCATGTCGAGCTTTTTTCTTTGGATTATTCTGATCCAAACCTACATTGAAAAAAGTTGTTCCAGAATCAAAATCACCAAATACATATAATATATAGTTACACAGATTATTATCCACCTTTTAGAATGTCTTCTCTAGGGTGAATCGCTTTAGGCCTTTGACATCTTAACCTGGAAAAGAAAGAGCGTCAATTAAAATTCCAAGATGAAAAAAATCAAACATATTAGATAATGGAATCTAGAACCTGCACCGTGAGAAAATAGAAGCAGCACTTATAGTTGGGATTTAAACCTCAAGAGGTATAGACAGATAGTCTATTCCTTAAATGAATGCAACAGTAAATTTCCATATTCATTAGTAAATTAATTCCATGAGTAACCAGCGAAAGATTAAAGTAGTTAAGAAACATGAAGTTTACATCTAGATCCAGTGCCTATTAAAACAAGAAAGAAAAACCTTTCTCGTGGGCTAGAAAAACAGTAAATGTCGATTTTACATGTCTCTTGCTGTCTCATAAGCCTTCCACACTCACATCCTAATATCATAAGCACATAAAATGATCATTGGCCAGCTTTGAACTTTCCTACATTCTAGAGGATGGTGAATCCATCAAGTTAACAAATTGTCTAATCATAAAAGATTCTTTTGATAAGCTATCCATGTACATTTTTCTTCAACAACCATTTCATATAAGAAATGGAACTAAGAATGCCTACATTAATCACTACATAAACTCTGGTAAGAATACTCTATATCAACTAGCTAATATCTTATAGACACTCACATATCTTGCGGTCACTTTACCAAATATGTTTCCTCTCTTTTTTTAGGTAAAGGGTTACCCTAGTAAAGTATATTAAAACCAAAAAAGTTAAGTACAAATGGAATGTGGCTGAAGTACCACATTAACCTCAAGCTAAAAAGCTTGATAAACACCTAAAACTAGAGCTTATGACATGCCATAAACTCTTACAACTCTAGAGACAACTACATGCAACTAGAACACATGACACAACTGAACAAGCTAACCAGCAGTAGCCGTAAAAGATGAACTTCCACCAGCTTTTGTGTTTAAGTTAGCTGATTCATCATGCAAAATTTTGAAGAATACTAGTAATCTTTGATATTATACAAGAACTAGAGAGAGAAGTGGGTTGGAAAATTTCTAGAGAGAGAAAGTAATATGGAATAGATGATAATAATATTATGTGTGTGAAATGAGAAAATGAAACAACCAACCACCATCTCCATGGCATGGAGAGGGTATATATCCTACAAACAAGGTCGGCCATGGGCTTTACTAAGGCTTCCATGGGCCTTGGGCCAGACTAGCTTATTAGACCAATCATATAACAAACTACGGGCTAAGACTATTACAACTTGGAAGTGACCGATACTTTTCTTGTTTTCAACAATCTCCCCCTAAGGGAGGTTACTCCATTTTACAAAATTTAAACCTAGCATACTATGGTATATCTCTTAGTCTTCAGCTCATAAACTTGACTTTCTCTTGTGAATATGTTGTAGTAAGCTTTGACTTTAGGCTCGAGCTTGTTCCTTTATCTTTACTTGTAAGTGGAGATGTGATCTTGAGCACTGTGAGATCATCAACCAAGCATAATCTTGTTTCCCCATCTTGTTACTGTGTCATCTTGTGATCTTGTGACTTTTGGACTGACATGCTCATACCATTCTTGATTTGTTGACTTGGAAAGCTTTAATGTTGCATCTTTCTTGAAGTTCTTTAACTTTAACACTTCGTCACTTCGAGAAAGATGTTCGGTATCAAAGTAGCGGAAGTCTTGAAACATGTACTTGAGCTTTCATGATGTCTTTATGTTTTGTCGATAGGGTATGAGCATGTGGTTATGAATCTTGTAAGTCAGCTGGAATCAGGTACCTTCACCACCATCTTTAAGTATCCTACATTAAAATAGTTAGCAATAAAGAGGGGGGACGAATATGGCTTTGTCATTCGCCCGTGTTTGGTTGGAATAACCTTCGAATCCGTAAGGATTGACCCGTGATCAGGTAGATTCAATTTAAGAAGAATCTCCTTGACAGGATTTATAGCTGAAGTATAGAATCTTTCTAACACATATGTATTAGATTCATCAAACTCGGCATGTTCTCATTACCAGAACGTCTCAAAGCAGACAACACGATAAGAGTGAACCAGTGAGTTACAGTCTCACCGATTGGAATAGAAAAGTTGATTTGAAAATCAATCGACGTGTCACTTGCTAAAGTGGTCTTGTTACACATCGAGAGTGTTGATCATTTCAAAAATTCGTCATCAATCGTTAATTCATAACCTGGAACAAGTTTGATTCTTATAGAATTGCACCATCGTTTCTTTCCAGTTGTCACAAGTTTGATTTAAAAAGAATTGCAAAGTTACCTACCATGAGCTTGTTTGATGTTGACTCAAGTAGGATTTCCATCTTCATTGTTAATGAAATCACTCGGATGTTCTGGCAAAATCACAAGGATAATGCGTAGGACTCTTAGTATATATCTTGTTATTCACATTGTGTGATTTAGCAAGCTTAATTTGACAAGTGTCCTAATGAGATTTATGGATGATCTCTTTTGGCTCTAGACATAATAGGCACTTTGATTTTAGTGATCAGAGGCTGGAGCAGACTGCCACCTTTTCAATATGAACTAACTCGGAGTGAGAAAGTCAATATAAATGCGTGTAATCTCCGTGAGAAATGAAACAAGAGTCTTTTGAGAGACCTTGAGTGGCTAGGGAGGGTTGTGCATAGCGTTACTGGGTCCATGACAGTCTTCAATGTCAGGCAACACCTTAGTGTTTCTGACAGTTTATGTATTGACCCGGTTTCTACCTAAGTATATGGTGGGCTTCTTTCTTTTCACCCTTTATCTTTACATTTCTTTTTCATTCTTTAACCCCTTCAATGCTTACCAAGACTTCATAACTAACACCTTTTTGGGTTTGTTCCAGTGTTAGCTCCATCTAAGTCGGCATTATTCCTGATTCTCACTTTTTCTCCTTTTGTATCATACCTAAGGACCTCTACACTAACTAGTGGATATCCCTGGGTAGATCCCTCGGATTCTGGTTGGATCATAGGATTTAAATACCTAAGCCTAACCGTCTTATAACTTTATAAATTTAAGTACATGGTCGATCTTTTGGGTATTTCATCACAATCCTTCCAAAAACATTGAAAATTTCAATCAAAGTGTTTGATATAAATATCAAAAGATTTACACTTTGAGAGTTTTTCATCATCACTAAAAGCTCCCCCTTAACATGTGCATCGTAATCGTAGTACATGTTAAGTGTAGAGTACCTTGAGTCCATTTTATATGATCACAATCCAGTATAATTTAAGTCCAGTTTAATCACATTTTCTCCCCTTATCCAAAATGTTAATCCCTTGATATTTTGGATATCAATTGATTAAACATTCGGGGACAAAATGTTACATATTATCTATAAGGAACATTTTAATGCTCCCCCTCAATAATTGAGGGTATCTAAGACAGTGTTGAGTACAATAATTTGAAAATTTTGAATTTACTAAGAAATTCTTGAAAATTTTGTACTCGAGCACTCCTTATTATCACCATAAGTCTACACTAATTATTAACATATTCACATGTTTATTATATACGAAGATTTGACCTGAATGATGAGAACATCATATGATGAAATCATATGGTCCTTTATTGCAGCCGTAGGTCTCCTTCGTATAATCTCCCACCAACAACCTTTTCTAAGCTCCTCATTAACCTTCTTTCTTTCAATAGGTTTTCAATCTGATCTATCTCTGTTCAAGCACTCTTTGACATAGCTTCAACTTTCTTTCCAAGTTACGAAAGTCTTTGCTTCAAACTTCGAGTATGAAACAGATTCAGATACATATGTAACTTGAGCTTGTGAGGTTGGTGATGTCGGTGTTGATGTTGTCTTAGCTTCCCCCTAAACCAGCAATCCTTTCTTGAGTAGATTCAAAACTTTCTTGCAAGCCGCATCAAGCAGTCTTGATGTATAAAGCCCAGATATCTGAAGTACACAATAAACCCTTTCAAGAATTTGATACCGCAACACCAAAGACAATTAAGTCCCGGATGAGCGCATTTCTCTCTTCAGGATAGCGATGATATAAATTGTAACACCAAAGTCAACTAAGTCCCGGATATCACAATTATTCCCTCTAAGTAGTCGAAATGGAAACACCTAAGACAATTAAGTCCTAAATGTACTCATTTCTTTCTACAAAATACTATCTAACTTAAGGAAACATCATACTTATGTGTACCTCTTTTATCAAATATTTCTACTTCTTTTAAGAATTAGCTTAGAGATTGATCGGTTGGGTAAAACATTAAATGAATCAGACAGAATTCTCCTTACGTTTTAAATAATTATACTTTAAACACTTCCCCCTGGGGACCCAAATGATGCATACAGACTAATGACAAGATGTCTCTTCCACCATGTGATTGAAATAGTGCACCCGAAAGAAACAAAGAAATGCCAAAATTTTAAAGAAGGTGACTTCAAAAGAAGGCCATGGACTCTATCAAGTATACATCTACTCCTTCCCCCTTGCTAGTTTCGACACGTCTGAATCAGCAAAACCTTTTACGCATACATACTTGAGAACGTGTTTTAAGAATATATAAGCTTAGATCTATCCCGTGAGAATCAACTTCAAGGTCTTTAAAACTATGTAATATGTCTAAACATTCCTAAATCTATTACTAACTATGAGGTGTCTGCAATATTGGTCGAATGTAGTTTAAAGCCTGAATTCACTAAGTCTCAAATTGCAAATAAGTCCATAAATATTTAAACAAATGACATCTAAAGCTTGTGTAGTTAAATTCCATTAACTCCCCTTGAAATTTTTATCCATCATTATCTAAAACTTTATCCATTTATTCCTCGACTTATTTTAAAAAGATTATTTGATGAAAATTTATCCCCCTCAAATAATTACCCGTTTTCTATTTAAAGAGTTGTTGTCATTGTTTGAGTGGTCGAATTATCTTTGAAAATCGTTTTGTAAATACTGAAAGCACTGATTCATTATGAAGACAACTTTTACCAACAAAAATAAGATTTCTCTTATTTTAACACATAAGCGCACTGATACGTACACTTATGGAAACATAGAAAGCACGGGTTGTGATGCAAAGTAATCACAAGCCTTTACATGGTCATAAAGTAGACCATGCCCGAGAATAAATTCCACGAATTCAGCTCCCCAAAACCCTAAGAGTCGATTTTCATTAAAGATCCAAGAACAATCAAGAGTTGTGATTTAGGTGCTAAGATTCAAGGTAAGTGTGTTCTTCATAACTAGATTTTATTATTCATGTAACCCTAATTATGATGGATCTAGGGTTTACATAAAATACAGAATATTAATGATATTTAATGATGCTAGAATGATTAGGGCGTGATTAGGGTCATGTTCATGCAATTGGTTAGGTTAGATTTGCGTTAAAACTTGATTTAGGGTTGAGCAGAATTTTGGGTCGTGTTCAACGACTAATATCTAGATGATTAAAATGTGGATTGATATGTTTGTTGAGTCTATGAATAATCTAAAAGAGTATATTTTCCATAAAATCCAGCCTCGAAAGTTTTTAAGGTCGGGAAGTCATTCAAATGTTGGTTACACTAAAAGTTGTCAAATCAGTAAATAAGGGTCAGATTTAGGTCATGTTTGGGAAGGTAAAACCCTAACTTAAAAGTGGCATTAAGCTTATCCCTTCTACAGTAGTTAAGTTCCATATATCTATGGATAATCCAATAAAAATTAGCCTCTGAAAGCATGTCTAAGTATGGTAGTTAGAGTGATATATTTTGGTGTGCAATCATATCCGAATTAGGACAGTTTTGAAGTTTGATTTTATTTGAGGTAGTTACATATGTAATTAATACTTGAGAATCACAAGGTAGTTAATATACTCATAAATGAACATGGGTGATTTTTGGTATAAATTATGAAGGTCATTAAGTAAGGGTTTTTGGCACGTAAAGAGACACTAAAATTCTGCAATTTTGATTTAATTATAAGTAGCTAGTGTAAAGTGTTAATGAGATGGTTAAGGTTGGGCATAGTGTCGGGGTGACCCATAATGGTTAACTAAACCCTTAGACATCCATCATATGTGTGTTACATGGACTAGAGCTTTTAGCTTGGTCGCGTATAACCGTGTTTATTTATTTGTATAGTTGCGCGTTAAAATTTGGAAGCTGCGTTTGAGCATTCAGGTGAGTTTTATAGCCCCTCTTTTCTTATGATTTATTGGGGTGGAAATGATGCAAAGTGTTTGGAAATGTTTTGATTACTACGATAATGTGTTGTTAAAGATGCATGGACTATACATGACTATTGTATGTTGTGTGCTACATGTTTTGGGATGTGATATTGAGAATTGTGAACTAAGTCAGGGGGGATCACCTGTGGGTATCCATGGCATGTTTAGTGGATGGTACTGTGGCCTAGCTAGCAGGAAGGTTACTTTGAGAGTATCAATGGTCTAGGCTAAGGGGGTAACCACAGGAACCTTGGTACGATATGAGACGTCTCATGGTCGTTTGCTGGGTATTTGTGTGATTGATTGGATTTGCATGTTAGCCTATATGATAATTCATTTATTGTCCTGTAATGTTTTCTTTATTATCACAGTAATTTACAATTGGATTTGATTATTGTGTCTTAAACCTGTGACTCTCACCAACTTTATGTTGACGTTTTTAAGCATCATTTTCAGGTAATCATTTTGAGGATGTTGAGTTTAGGAAGAGTGGCTAGTGAGACCATAGGCTTCATACGGAGTCATTCTCCTAGAGATTTTATTTATGTCATTTGAATTGTTTGATACCTGGATGTTGGTTGATTTTGTTTAGACTTTTGGATTATGCGTTCCTTGTGGTATGACTTTGTTATCGTAATGCAAGACTCCTTTATCTTGTATTAGATATTGTCATGACACATTGTGTCTTATTAGTTTATCTCTTTCATTTAGTTCTCTCTATTTTCGACACCATTGTGTTGTGATGATATCCATGATGTTACGCCTCGTGTTTCTGCCTAGGCGGGGTGTGACAGATTGGTATTAGAGCCTTTGGTTATAGAGAAGTAGGTGGTTGAGCCTAGACTATAACTTAGGGGTCCTTCATGTAGATGTGCAGTATATTGGATATCACAATACAAGCTTAGGAATGATGGGTTGGCCAAATTTGTAGAGAGAGAAAATGACTAGTTCTAGTAAGAGAAACACCTTTTAGTGTGTGTATGATAAATTAAACAACCAACCCCTTCCCATGGCTAGAAAGGGGTATTTATACAAGAGTTTAGATGCCCCAAAGGGCTATGGTATGGGCTTACAAGTGGGTAAAAGACCCGGCCCAGTACCATGAGTCATACGCTTACTATTAAACTACGAGCTATGCTATTCTAGACAATACACGGGGTGACCGATTCTTTTTCTTAAACCTAACAATCTCCCCTTAAGGGAGGTCATCCCTGAAAATACAATTTGAATTCTAGCATTCTAAGTCTTGATCTTCTGACTTTAGCTCGTAGACTTTGATTCTTCATTCTTTGCCTTTATTGTACATTATGTAGTGGTTCTTGAGCTTTGTTCCTTAGACTTGTGTGATCTTTGAGCTTTCTTTGAGATCATCATCCATAATAAATCTCTTAATCATCCTTGTTGCGGAATATTGCCTTCATGTGATGTGGTGACCTTCGGACCCGCATGCTCACATTTTTTCTTGATCATGATATTACTTCTCAGAGTTGCGGAAGCTGTGTTGTAGGTCTTTCAGTTGTCATGATGTCTTTGATTAGAAACATTAAGTGTGAGCATGGGGTAGTGAATTGACTCCACTGGAACGAGGTATCTCCATCTCCATCTTTACTTGAACCTGTAATAAAACAGTTAGCAATAAAGCATGTGGGCGAATATGGCTTTGTCATTCGCCCGAGTCTGGTTGGATTAACCTCCGGATCCGTGAGGACCGACCTGTGATCAGGTAGATTCATCTTAAGACGAAACTCCTTGACAGGATTTCCAGTATAAGTATCGGATCATCAAATGTAAATCCATCAGAGTCACCATACTTGCCTGTTCTCTTTATCGGAACGTCTCAAAGCAGACTTTTGGTCACTGCGTTTTGGTCATTGCGTTTTGCTCTCACTGCGTTTTGGTTATTGCGTTTTGCTTATTGAAGATTGCGTTTTGGTTACTGCGTTTTGTGTCACATCGAGAGTGTTTGATAGCACAAAATCAAATTTCATCAGAAATACATTTGTTTTGAAAGATGCACACAGTCAATGTGCTAGAAAATTAGTCGTTAAGCATATCGAAAGGTTTTTCAAAAGCAATTCGTCAATTCACTGTCTGGAACAAGTTTGATTCAAAGAGAATCGCACCATCGTTGCTTTCCATTTGTCACAGGTTTAATCCATAGTGGATCTCACATGTCACATACCAAGAGCTTGTTTGATGTTGGCTCTAGAAGGATTTCCATATTCATTGTGAATACTTTGGTATCACTCGGATGTTCTGGCAATACCACAAGGATAATGCGTAGGACTCTTAAGATCTTTACTTGTTGTCATAGTGTGTGAAAAACAAGCACAGTTTGTATTAGTGTCCTAACGAGATTTTAGTTAATCTCATGGCTCTAGACTCGATAGTGCACTTTTGGTTTTTAGTAGTCAGAGGCTAGAGCGGACTGCCACCTTTTCAATATCGTCTAACTCGGAGCGAGAGAGACGATAGAAATGTATTGATCTCCCTGAGAAGTGAAACAAAAATCCTTTGAGGGATCTTGAGTGGCTAGGGAGGGTTGTGCAGCATATCACTGGGTCCATGATACTTGTCTTCCATGTCAGCAATCAACCATGTGATTCTGACAGCATATGTAGTGACCCGGTTTCTGCCTAAAGTTTAAGGAGGGCTGCTTTCTTTTCACCCTTTATCTTAACATTTATTTTTCATTCTTCAACCCCTTCAGTGCTTACCAAGACTTCATTACTAGTGCCTTGTTGGGTATGTTCCAGTACTAGCTCCATCTCAGTCCGCACTATTCCCTTATTCTCACATTACTCCTTTTGTAATCATACCAAAGGACTTCTACACTAACTAGTGGATTGTCCCTGGGTAGATCCCTCCGGCTCTGGCGGGATCGTAGGAACGAGTACCTAACCTTACCATCCTTATAACTCCGATAAATTAATTACAGGGTCGGTCTTAGGTGTTTCCACAATTGCCATCATAACCATTCGCTCCCCCTCAATATGTGCATCGATATTCGAAAGAGTTTAGCACATATAGGAGAGCCTACACTTGAGTTAGAAAATCACATTTTTATTAGATTTTCATAATTAAATCACAATTTTCCTCCTCCCGAGCAAAAATTTCAAATCGTTGAGATTTATGGGACTCAGTGAATTAAGTTTAGGGAAAATTAGAGGAGAAGTGAGAGAGGTGTTATACAAGCCGATTATGGAACATATGAATACTTAATATACAAGCTTAAGATACAGTATAATCACTACATTAGAATGTACATATTACAACATATAAGAAAACTACCCCTCATTCGGTTCTCTTCAGCAGTCGGTAGTCTTTTTCTCTTATCCTTCCACCAACAAAGCTTTCCAGATTCCGGAAGATACGTCTTGTCTTAAGTCGTTTCTGTATGACAAACATAAACTCCTTGCTTCTGCAACGACTTTCCATCGTCCAAAACTGTGTATCCAAACCGATTCATCCTTTGACCCTGAATTCTTGACTCTGTAATCCAACGCTTCAACACCGTTAGTAGAGTACCGACACTGAACTTGTGATTTTCATTGAACCTCATGATCAATGAACCCCATAATATGTCCCCTAAATGTGACGGCCCTTGGAGAGTTAATTACTGTGAAGTCATGCTTGTACTCAAACCCAGTGGCATCCCATCGAGGTTTGGTGAGGTTTAGCTACGTCTGGTAACTCTCAATCCCCTGCTGTAAGTCTTCTACGCGTTGTCTGATAACCAAGTTTCTGGTCCATAACTTTGACAGCAGTAGTGAAATCTATTTTATCAGGCGGGTTGAAAGATGGTTTCATGTGACCTTTGAAGATTTAACAGGTACAGATCTTCAAAGTCACTAGGATACAGATATTTGAAGTCCCTCTCCGCGATAACATATTCTTTTAGATCAGCTCGACGAAGGACGATCTTCTTTATGTAATCGTACCCATATAATGAAAAGACTTCAATTCGGACGACACTTAAGATACGCATATGAGTCCATACAGCTCTGCGATCACCTTCAGATAAATGTCTGTCAATGTAGAATCGTTGTCTTTAAAACCACCAATGAGATATACCATACATAGCAGCGATGTCATACTTGCATTCCTCTTCAATCCACATCTTATCGGGTACCATTTGCTCTAAGCCGACATCAGGATAATGTGTTGCCTTCATCTTCGAGATTGACAAAGCAGGCCTGCCAATCTAGCGATCGTATCATAGATACTCTAAGTCTTTGTTGAAGAAGAAGTCAGGTTGGATTGTGACATGACCAGGTTCACCACCCAGTGGTAGTGGTTTGCTGACATTGTACCTGAGGATTGCATCATCCACTTGATTGGTGAGAAGTTTGTGGTATTCTTTCATTTGGAACTGGAGATGAATCACGTCAGGATGGAAAACTTTGACAATTTCATATGCAGGACCCTCTAGGTCTTTTTGTGTAAGTTCAGAGATTCCTTGCTTTTTGCAATACCAGTCCATGAATGTTGCCATATCACCGATCTGAGCAAGTAGTGAGTTCTCTGGTGGAGGTGCATAGGTAGACTTCAGAGCAGAGGCCCAGTTGTTCGTTGGGACAGTCAGGTCAGAGGATGGAATGGTCCAGGTGGGTTCCGGTGTAGCAGGTCTGTCTTCAGTGAGTGGCTTCCACTAACTCTGCCTCAAGTTCACTGTGGGTATATGATCATGTCCAATGTCTTCAGCACCTGACGAGTATGCCTGTTCGTCAGCAATCGTATCGTCATCCATATGGAGTTCTTCAGGAATGGATGAGACAGAAGGCTTAATTCTTGTGTCAGTCGTCGTCCAAGCCCTATATTCAACTGAGGCAGCCGTCTTTGAAGAACTTGGGGCAGCTGTGCTTGTAGACTGATCACCCTGAGTGTTGGATGGCGGTGGAGGAGGAGGTGGTGATTGAGACGACCCAGAAGCGCCAGAGGCTCCTGAAGTTCCAGATGGACCTGCTGGTGGTGGAGGAGGGGGTGGAGGATGAGGTGGAGACCCAGGTGGTGTTTTAGGTGAGTCTTGTCTCTTTTTCTTCATTTTCCTTGCTTCAGCCAAATCAGATAGGAGCTGGTCATTGTTATCACGGGCCATTGACTTCTCCAGAGCTTCGTACAACATCATGTGATCTTCATGAGTTTGGTAGGATTTGGATTCCCACATTCGGTTGTGAAGAATTTCTTTCATATCAGCTTCTGGCAAGTCTCTGAAGCGTTCCCTGAGTGGTGCTTGCATAGCCCAGTCAACAGCATCCGTGACTATTTCATCCACAGCTTTGCGCACTTGATTGGGAATATCTTGATTCTCCAACTTGTACAGTCTGGACCCATGTTTGTCTAATCTTTCCTCCAGGGCTTGGTTCGCATCCACCAAATCCGCGATATGTTGTTCGAGTTCTCCAATGTGCTTTAGTAAGGTGGGATCTGAGGAACCTTGTTGAGGTTGAGGTGGTAGAGGAAGCGTTGTTATTGTCGTTGTTGTTGTTGCAGTTGCGGTTGCGGTGGTTGGTAGTGGCCGATGAACGTTGGGAGAATCGGGTCTAGACACGAGATCAATCACCGGTGATGTCATAGGAGGGATAGCAGAGGTGTCTTGATGGATTGTGACGGACACCATTGATTCAGCTTCTGTATCTGCTGTTGTCTTCTCATTATCGGCTTCTGAGGGTTTATCATTGAAGAATTGATCGCCAAAGCTGAAGTCTTTGGCTAAGTGTTGTAGAGAAGACAAAGTCCCTGTAGAGCTGGCAGGCTCCTCGGGAATCACCGGTTCGTCAACCGTCAGCTTAAGATTCTCCTGAACGTTAGGGTATATAGTGGCGGTGAACCTTTCATCCATTTGTTCAGGTTGTGGTTGACTTGATGCATCAGTGGCCTCAACATTCGTGTGTTTAAGGTTTGGTTCATCATGAACAGGAGTTGATTGAGGTTGAGACACTGTATCATTACCAGGGTTTGGTCCAGCCTAGCCTTCATCTTGTTTACCAGGGTTTGGTCTAGCCTGGCCTTCATCTTGAGCACCACTTTTGACTATGGAAGGCACTTCCTCATCTGATTCTGTGTCACTGTCAGACAAACCTAGTTCAGCATACAAAGAGGAGGAGTCTTCATGAACTGAGGGTTCTATTGATGCGGAAGTACGTCTCTGAAAGATATACTGTTCAGCAAAGCTCTTTTTCTTTGGAGTTTAAAGGTTGAGGAGAACTTGAGCAGCTTGTTCCTTACTGACCTTCTCTTTCCCTTTACCCTGAACCTCTGGAAGTGGTTGTAATTTCCCAGGGCCAGTTTCCCTGAACACCAGAGGAGGAAGAGGACCCCTATGCGCACCATGAGCTTCCTTCAGTCTTTCTTTAATAGCCCTTTATGTATTAGCCTTTAAGTCACCAAACCTAGGTTCAGTCAATGGAACACCCTCATCAACAAACTCATCAACCAACTGCTGAGAGCTCTTAAGTGTTCGCTTCTTTATCACCTTCCCTATTTTAGGTCGTTTGGCTGGAGGTGGTGCCTCAGATGTTTCTGACACCGGCTTGCGTTTCTTATCCTGAGGCTTGGCCGGTGCAGGTTTAGGCTTCTTGGTTGCTGCTTTAGGTGCAACGGGTTTAGCTTATTTGTTTGGCTTTGGTTTGGTTGGCTTAGCAGGTTTGGGTGCAGGAGAGTCAGGATCACTAACTTCTTCACCAGCAAGATATCTTTGATGCTTCGCTACTTTTTCCAAAAAAGCATCGTAGTATTGTGCACCTCGAATGTCATCAGTGATGAGATCATTCGGAATAAGCATCCCAAAGACTTCCCGTTTGGTCCCCTTTGCACTGAACTTTAGATACCCCAGTACAGGTTCTTCAGTGGGCAAATGGAGTGGAGACTCTGGTCTTGGATGGAAGTTGTGCTTGCGTTGTAGGTGAAAGATGATCAGCTTGGTGAACCTAACACTCGGAATCACAATAAGAGTAGCTTTCTTCTTTCCCTAAGTTTGTTGTGCTAGATTCTTTTTGTCTTCAGTGAAAGTATGAATGGATTGGGTGAATTCTTCCCACATCCTCTCAGCAATGAGATTTTTGAGCTTATTAAAACCACAAAACAACCACAATCTACCCGAGCCTCTTGCTATACCAAATATCGGATCTAAGAAATCACCTTACAACTCTAATATGAAAAGAAATTAAGGTATAGAGGATGTGAAGAATTTAGTAGTGAGAGAGTAGAGAGAAAGTGAGAGAATGAGAAGATTACTTGCAAAAATGGAAAAGTTACAAATGACTAACTCACCTCACCTACCTTGGTGAGGTGTATATGTATCAAACTAAAAGGATTGCATGCCTTTAGTATTTCTACGGGCCGGGCTCGGGATTACTTGGGCTTTCGCCCGATACACGTGACCGTTTAGCTTACATTTAAGAGCCCATTTATTCATCTAGCCTATTACAACGTATATTAAATAATGACCGAGACCTAATATAATTAATGAACGAACTTCCATTGTTTGACTCAATATTTTGAGGCTAACACATGGTTAGCATATGATGAGCCTATAGGTGATCTAGATATGATGGAGGATAAGGTGGATAATCCAAGCCCACAAAGTACCCCATAAGTCCTCCCATTATTTGAGGTATACACATGTCACACCCCCAGACGGGGGCTGGACGGAATACGTATCCGAGGGCATGACGTCATAACAATCCGAACACAAAGCAATAAAGAACGACCACTAATCATGGACGTTTGAAAAATAGTTGTACTCGTTGCATAAAGAAAAATTAATTGAGTTTACAAACCGGTAATAAGATAAGTTAAATGTATAGCGGAGCATGACAAAGTTTGACAATGAAAGGGTATATAAATAGATAAGTCTTGAAAATGGCGAAGTCACATAGCACATAGAATACTTTTGCATCAAGAATCAAGCACAAGCTAACGTACTGAAAAAATGTCTAATCGTCACTAATGGTTGGTGAATTAATTATTTTAAGTTTAATACAAGAGTGACCACAATGATTTCAAACGCATGCGACTACTTATAAACAGATACATACATCTTATAAAAAGTATTTAATGTTTTGATAAGCTCATGAAACCGTTGCTTAATAACAACCTGGCATATAATATCATGCCACATAGTATTCTTGCCCTAATGGTCTTTGTCCCAACAAAAAGACCACTACAACGCCACTCGACATGAATAGATCCGTTTGTTCTTCGTTAAGTGGAAACAACGCAGATAGGGTTAATTAGTCCTAATAGATATATTTAACATTCGCGCTCAATTTAACCAATCCAATTGGCCTTAGGTGACTATCGGTTTTTTTTTTCATGATTAGTTCGGGCAATAGTGGTTTTGTAAGCAGCTTAGCAAAACATCATAAACTTGGTAAAACTCACGTTAAGAACTTGTGTCCAATTTTAAAAGCAAACAATGTTTCTCACCCCAAAGTATAAAGCATTTGTAAATCGGTAAAACGTGGGGCTATGAACTCACCTTAAGCAAGTGGTGAATCGATAATCAATGAGGAAGAAATAAAGCCGAAAGTCCACACGCGACCTAATAAAATGGACGCGGTTCCTTTTAGGTAAACGAAGATTACAAAACTTGTACGATATGCTTATCAAGAGAATAAAGACATTCCCTGTGCGTTTGTGCTATTTTAGTTTGTTTAATAATGTATGACTAAATGAAATTACAATGTTTTTCGTTAAGTCTTGGCGTTTATCTAAAAATTACTACTTTTAGAAAGTTTCTATTTTTAGGAAAGTTTTTAGTTTCAAGACGTTAATACCGTCCCCTATATTTGTTAAGTTTCCATATTTTCAAAATGCCGCTAACTAAATCATAAATCGCTAACTTCCAAGTCCGATCCGCTAAGTTTTACCAAACTTAATATTTTTAGTAACTTTATCGCTTTTCCTAAAATATGTTAATGACGTCTTCAAATGATGCTAATGTATATATATACATATATGTGTTACTATATGTTTCGCTAGAGTTTAGAAAGTCCAAAAATGTCCGAAAACCCATTTTACTATTCACATCAGCACACTATTCATTTGGTTTTGCTGAAAAATATTTCAAGTTTCAATTAGCTTATAAAATTGGTTTTTATGTTCCGATTTTAAAGTGCGATATGTGAAAAACTATCTATTCGAAACAAGCTCTTCAAAAACTACTTTTACGCCTAATGAAGACATTTTTAGGTCGCTCAAAACTGAAAAACTAATTCGGATCAGCAACATGACTTTTCATAAATACTCCTAAAAATCCATCCAAACGCCACAATAGTGCTTATTCTAGCCTAATCCCGATCACTACCAAACCAACCAACAAAACAACACTTAATCTAACCTAATCCCTTCATTTTTATTGTCTGCAACAACTTTCAATAATCTCACCATAAAACTTATAAAACAACAAACTTATTACTTTTCATTATATATAAAGTTGTTCAATATATTTTGTCTTTCTCTTTTTAGAAGTAACAAAACCACATGGATTCTTAAACTTGAACAATATTCAAATTAGATAAAAGAGATGAAAACAAGAGTTTGGGTTCAAGATTGCTTATAAGAATCGAAAGACACAAGTGAGAAGATCATAAGATCTATACCCAAAATGACTAGATCTATAAAAATCCCAAATAATAACCAAACCCTAATTTGTAGATCTTGAAAATACTTGGAATCAAAAGAAAACCTTCTTGGAATAATCTTGGATCTTGATAAAATGAAGTATGGAATGTGTGAATCTTGGTAGAAATCAAAAGTATGGAAAGTATATGAGTGTGTGTGTGTGCCGTGGCCAAGAGGTGAGGAAAAGAGAGATGTGAAATTTTGACGAGGCTTGGAAAATGATATGAACCCTAGTGTGTGTTATAATGGGGTATGTATAGGCCAAAAGAAGTTTTAAGGTTTCATTGTTTTGTGTAATAAGTGACTAACACACACCAAAGGTGTGTGTGTTGATGGTTCGGCTAAACTAAGCCACAAGGACCATGGTTTATATTTTTCTAGCTAAGGTTCAAGCAACATGGTCATGGTTCAAAATTACTAAGTCAATAGATTGTAAGAAATGTGTATAGAGCTTCTCATGTGAAGGTTGCTATGGGAAGGTTACACATGAGAGTGAACTTCTCATGTGTCACTTTCTTAGGTATTTTCATTGCACACATGGTGCATGTTTCAAAATAAGATGCTAAATCTTTAATTTAGGATGCAAGGTGAAATTTGTTATAGTTTAGGCGTCCAACTTGGCTAAGACAAGGAGGTGAACGAAAATTTTAACATTACAATTGCCTTGTCGAAATGATCAACTCGAGTTTAACGGAAAAGATTTGGGTTTCGGGGTTTTTCGTTTTGGTCAAAAACCTGCGAAAAACGACAATGTTAAAAGATATAAAACCCTAAAATTAATATCGGAAGTGATTAAAAATCACGAAAAACTTAGAAAAGTTAAAATATCTCATATAAGGCCTAAATTTATTAATAATCGATGTCGGGACGCGCCTGATGATGTTTTTTAGATTTACACAGTTTAACTTCCCGGTAAACTGTCAGATTCAAACATAACATGAAAAAATCAAAGATAATAATCAGAAAGGTTTAAAATGTTAACCTAAAATTTATGGGGTGTGACATACTTTCCCCGTTAAAAGAGCTTTTGCTCAACTCAGGACGTAGCTTGAGATGCGGATTCAGGGTTAGCGAAAAGATGAGGGTACTTTTTCTGCATTTGGTCTTCGCGCTCCCAAGTATACTCGGGACCTCTTCTTGAATTCCAATGGACCTTCACGATTGGAATGCGACTTTGCTTCAAACGTTTAACTTCGCGGTCCATAATTTCAATCGGTTCTTCAATGAAATTGAGCTTGTCGTCGACGTGGATTTCGTCCAACGGAATAGCGAGCGGTTCATCGGATAAGCACTTCTTAAGGTTTGAGACGTGAAAAGTACTATGAACACGGCTCAGTTTCTCGGGTAACTCAAGTCGATATGCAACCGTTCCAACTTTGGCGAGAATCTTAAAAGGTCCAATATAACGAGGGTTCAGCTTTCCCCGTTTGCCAAAACGTATCACTCCTTTCTAGGGCGATACTTTCAACATAACCTTATCCCCAACTTGAAACTCTAATGGCTTACGTCTCTTATCAGCGTAGCTCCTTTGTCGATCACGTGAAGCTTGTAGACGATGCTTGATTTGGATGATCTTCTTTGTTGTTTCACGAACAATTTCTGGGCCAGTAAGCTGAGCGTCTCCCACCTCAGCCCAACAGATAGGTGAACGACATTTGCGACCATACAACGCCTCAAAAGGTGCAGCTTTAATACTCGTATGATAGCTGTTGTTGTAGGAGAACTCTATTATGGTAGACCAGTTGATGTTTGTCCCATCCCTCTTCGCGTTGTCAATACACATGCTCGTAGCATGTCTTCTAATGTTTGGATGGTCCTCTCTTTTTGACCATCTGTTTGTGGATGGTAAGCCATACTCATATCTAATTGAGTACCTAGGGCTTCGTTCAACGATTTCCAAAAATTAGACGTAAACTTACTGTCTCGTTTTCCTCCTTTCCATTTGATCAGAATAATTCAAAACTGGGAAATCCAGGTATCGAGTCTATTCCCTTCAAAGTTTTGTTCTTGTCAACTTCTCCCTTCGTGTCTAGTTTCTTCATTGGTAAGAAAATGGTGCAGACTGTATGAGTCGGGTCTACAATTACCAATTGGTATCTTGACCACGAGGTCATCTTAGGTAACTTAGTAACAAAATCCATAGTAATGTTCTCTTATTTCCATATTGGGATTATGGGTTGAACCAACAAACTAGATGGTTTTTGGTATTCTGCTTTACCTTTGCTTAGGTCATTCATTTACTGAATCACGTTTCACTACCAAGTAGGCAATTTCGCTTTCATGTTGGGCCACCACAAGTTAGTTCTTTAGTTCATGGTAATCTTGTCCGATCCAGTGGTGGAATAATACTTTGACATATGCGACTCGTGCATAATCATAGCTCTCAAAGTCACAAAATAGGGTATCCAAACTTCTAATCTCTTAATACACAACGTTTTCGTATGCATGTGGCTCCAAGATCTTAATCTCGCTCCACATCAATCTTTTATTCCATATTTCTCTTTCCTTTCTTGCCGGTAACCTGAGCATTCAAGATTATGCTTATGAGTTTAAACAATGTCAAAACCAAGGATCGAACTCGTTTGTGGCTTAGGTCTACTCTTTTGGACTAACGGCATCTAAGCCACCCCATTCGCCTAATTCTCAGGTGTTAACGTAACTCACAGTCGTAGTCGCTTAACAGCTCTAACCATCTACATTGTCTCATGTTCAACTCTTTCTGATCTAGAATATGTTGCAAACTCTTATGCTCAGTGAACACAATGCACTTCGTACCGTAAAGGTAATGCCTCCACATCTTCAGAGCGAACACCACAGCTCCCAATTCCAAATCATGTGTCGTGTAGTTATTCTCGTGGATTTTGAGTTGGCGGGATGCATAAGCTATGACTTTCTCCTTCTGCATCAACACTGCACCTAATCCCTTGTGAGAAGCATTACAATATAAATATGAGTTTTCACTTCCTTCGGGCATTGCAAAATCGGACACACACAACTACATAACTTTTGCTTCAATGTCTGGAAAGCAGTTTCCTCCTTTTCACCCCAGTTGAACTTTACACTTTTCTGAGTCAGCTTCGTCATAGGTGATTCCCAATTGAACTTTTTTGTCGGGGTCTTGGATGATTCCCAATCCTTGATTAACTCAATCTTCGCAGGATCAACGTGAATGCCTTCACTATCAGTCAGGGTCTTAGATTGTACCTCCGAACAAAGTCTCACTTCGAGAATTGGCGATACAATTCTTCCTTTCTTGAGCAACTCACAAAAAAGTCTAAGCTGTGCATCATGTTCTTACTTGGTCTTAGAGTAGATCAGATGTCATCGATGAACTCGTTCACCTATTTACTAAGTATGGTCTGCATTACCCTGGTTCATCAAGTCTATGAAAAATGACACGGCGCGTTTTGTCCAACACGAAAGGGTATCACTTGGAACTCGTAGTGACCATAGCGGGTCCTAAACGCGCCGTCTTTGGAATATCCTTGTCACGAACTTTGAGTTGGTGATAACCAGACCTCAAGTCGATCTTTGAGTACACACTTGATCCTTGCAACTGATCAAACAAGTCGTCGATTCTCGGAAGTGGGTATCGATTCTTTACGGTAAGCTTGTTAAGTTCACGGTAGTCGATACACATCCGAAATGAGTCGTCTTTCTTTTTGACAAACAAAACCGAAGCTCCCCCGGGTGAGGAACTTGGTCTTATAAATCTTTTGTTAAAAAGTTCTTGTAGTTGGGTAGACAATTCTTCCATTTTTGACGATACAAATCTATACGGGGCTCAAGCTACAGGTGCAGCACCTGGGACTAAGTCGATTTGGAATTCAACTTGTCGTATTGGTGGTAATCCAGGTAAGTCTTTAGGAAAGACTTCTGGAAAGTCCCGTACAGTCGGCACGTCTTCGAGTCGCTTCTCCTTCGACTCGTCTTTGTTTTCCTTCACCGTAACCTGTGCCATAAATAGTTGACAACCTTTCTCCATATACTTCTGGGCCTTTACACATGATATAATGCTCAACGTCGATTTCTTCTCCTTGTCACTTTTGTCTCCTTGAACGATCAGAATTTAGTTTCCGTAAGGAATACGCACTATCTTCTCGTCACAGACAATCACTGCATGATTCTTTGCTAACCAATCCATGCCGATGATAACGTCAAAACTACCCAAATCTATAGGCATCAGGTCGATATTAAATGGGTGTCCTAACAATCCTAATGTACAGCCTCCAAGCATAGTGTTGGTTTCTGAAGTTCTTTCGTCAGCTAGCTCGACAGCGTAACTAACGTCTAAGGCAGAGGGAATGATATCTAGCAATGCACTAAAAGTATTTGATACGAAAATTCTATCGGCACCCGAATCAAATAACATATAAGCATGATGATCGTTGAGAAGGAACGTACCCGTGACAGTGTTGGAACCCGGGTTAGAGTCACCTCCTCCTAGGACATATGCTTTGCCTCTTGCATCAGGAACTCTTGCTTTGTTCCCACGATTTTGGTTCTTGACTTTGGGACAATCCTTCCGGTAATGTCCTTGTACTCCACATTCAAAACATGTAACAACTCCCTGATTCGGCCCTGGAGTTCCTTGAGTAGTTACAGTCACAACAGATATGCAATCCTTGGCCAGATGTCCAACCCACTTACAGTTACGACACTTAGTAGTACACTATCCTTCGTGGTGTAGCTTACACTTATTGCAATACGAAAGTGTTCCTTCATAACCATTCTTCTCATTGTTACCAGCCATATAGGCTCTAGCAACATTCTGACCTCCAGTATTATGTCGTTTATGGGGTGGTTGTTGCCCACGGTTGTTTCCATAGTTGTTGTTCAATCTCCTCTTGTTCTTATTGATCAGAAGGAATTAAATATGAGGGGCAACATCGCTGGTTAGAGTTGCTGGTTGATTACGATTGCGAAAATTCGTTACTCACCCAGGGAATGCGATATGTTGTTACTGATGCTCTGTGCAGGAAGGACTGAGAAACCACCACTAAGGATTTAGGGCCTTAGTGCATGACTCTTTGGCTTGGATTCTTCCTAAAGCAATCTGAAAGCTCAGACTGAAGCACAGAAAGCCGGTGAGGACTCAAGAAGGGGTTGTTGGAGGCTTTATTGGTTGTTGAGAATTCAAAAGATCCGGAGAAACTTAGAACGGAAAAGTTGGAACCACGTACGGATGGAACTATGTGCTTAAATGGCAGGAGTTGGTTACCATGTTATGGCGACTTAAGGACTGTGATCATGCACGAGTCCCACAAGTCTAAATACTCTATTTCATCAGGTTTTGACAAAATGTACCAGGATATGAAGAGAAACTTTTTTGGTGGCCCAATATGGAAAGCTAATATCGCCACCCTATGTTAGCAAGTGTGTGACCTGTGTAATGGTCAAGGTTGTGAACATCATTAGACCACATCGGGTTTGTTAGTACAACCCGAGATACCTCAATGGAAGTGGGACAACATCACGATGGATTTTGTCACGAAGCTTCCTAAGTCGTCACAAGGATATGATACTATTTGGGTGATCGTTGACCGACTTACAAAGTCTGCCATTTTTATGCCAATGAGGGAAACAGATCCTATGGATAAACTGGCAAGAATGTACCTAAAGGAGGTAGTCACGAAGCATGGAATACCTGTTTCAATCATCTGTGATCGTGACCCTCGGTTCGCATCAAATTTCTGGAGGTCACTTCAGAAGGCTTTGGGTACAAGTTTAGATATGAGTACTGCATATCATCCGCAAACCGACGGACAAAGCGAGAGAACCATCCAAACTCTCGAGGATATGCTACGTGCTTCGTAAATTGATTCTCGGAAATGGTTGGGTTAAAACATTTGCCATTAGTTGGATGTTTTCTACAATAACAGTTATCATGCTCTGCATTAAGGCTGCACCGTTTGAAGACTTTATGGTCGAAAGTGTCGGTTTTCACCCGTGTGTGGGCCGGACGGTTGGACAAGGTTCAACTCACTGGATCAGATTAGTGCAAGAAACAACGGAAAGAGGATCATCCAATTAAACAAAGGAATTCAAACCGCTCCGCGATCGACCAAAAGAAAAGAGCTATGCCTGATTTAAAGCGTGTTAACATGGAATTTCCAAGTTGGAGATAAAGTTATGCTTAAAGTTTCACCTTGGAAAGGGGGGGGTGTACATTTGGCAATACGGGGTGGAAGTTAAACCCCAGATAATGGTTAGGACCTCTTCAAAGTGTTGAAAAAGGTTGGAATCGTTTGTTCAGCTTGAGCTTCCTCAAGAGTTGAGCAGGGTTCCACTATACGTTTCATGTATCCAACTTGAAGAATGTTATTCTGATGAGCCATTAGTCGTTCCGTGGAAAGGACTGCAAGTAGAAGAAAAGCTTTATTTTTTTGAGAATTGAGCCTGTAGAGATCATGGGATCGCGGAAGTTCAAACAATTAGACGAAGACGAGTCCAATTGTCAAGGTTTGATGGAACTCTCGGCGGGGTCCTGAGTTTAACATGGGAACGTGAAGATCAATTCAGGACAGAAATATCCGAACCTCATTCTACCAAGACCGCCATCCGTTATCAAGTGCGAGTCAGAAGCCTTTAGAGGAAAGGCTCATTTAACGGGGGCAGGACTATCAAACCTCATGTTAGGTCAATTGTATTGACATTATGTAATTCACAAATTTATTTTTAGGGTTTTTACGGTTTTGATCTTAAACCGTAAACGTTAGTTAAAATCGCGTAAACTAAAAAATGATCATTCAATGTAAACGGGCATTATTAAACAATTAAATGTTTTCATCATTAAAGTGTTATTATGATTATTAATGAGGATAATAATCACTTTGTTCATCTTATTTTATTGGCTAAGTAAAATGCTTAGTTTCGCGATAAAACGCGTTTCGGCATTCCCGGTAAGCACAAAAAGCCTAACTACGCTTAAACGAAATAACCTAAAACGATTATACCCATACCACAAAATAATCAATATAAAATCCAGACATTAGATCCTATGTGGCTGGAATTTATATCGGATAGGACCAAGAAAAATATCTAGTCCAATTGTATCTTCCTTGAATTCAAAGGTTGATTCCCATTTTAGGGAACCAAAACACTTACACACATTGTCAGAACTACTCCACCCTCCCCTATGGGCTTCTTACCATGAAGTTAGCAAGTTAAACCATGGTTAAGTTACTTAGATATTTTGACACTATAAAAGCTAGCAACTAACACATAGACGTTCTCAAGTATCAAAAGAGTGTTGAAATCACCAAAAAAACTGATGTCCCATTTTTCTTATACATGCTACGGCTCAAACCCCTTTGCAATAACCAAATCCATAGCTTTGATTTTCTATCATTTTAGATCAAGCATTAACACTTATCATATCTAAGGTATTCTAAGTGTTTTACAAGAGCTTGGTTCACCATTTGCAATCAAGGAAAATCAAGAAAAGGAAGAAAGGGTTTTACTTGGGAAAATTTAGGGTTTTCACCTTATATTTTCAGTCCAGGTTGTTAATCAAAAGGGTATGATTGTTATTCTCATATCTACCTCAATAACACAAGGTTATATATAAAAGTGAATCAATTAATAACTAAAGGATTTTATGTGTTCATGTGTTATATTTAGCCTAAATCAACCATTTAGGGTACTTTTGAATATGTAAATGAATTTTTATTAGACGCCATTGTTTGTACACTTATTTACATGTCTATAGATAGATGATAAATATTATGTTTAAAGGAATGTTAAGTGTTTGTAACCTGATTGGTCATGTATTAACATGTATTAAGTGCAATTAGGGTTTTTAATGATGTACTTAATGAGTTGCAATTGAAATATGGTGTAAATAACAGATTAAACTTAGGTGTTGGTTTTCTTTAGAAAAGTATGACTTAATGGATTTATATATATGTAAAACATTATGATAGAAATGTTTGTGAAGTAGTTGTAATAAGGTGTTGAAGCTAAATGGTACTAAAATCAAGCTTAAAACATGTCTAAATCACAAAACCTTAAACTTTCTGTTTTGGTCCGAATTTCTTAACATCTCCTTTTTTTGTTTTTTTAAAATTTAGTATCATCTCATGAGGATTCCAAAATGATAAGAAACTTGAAAATCCGAATTATAACGAAGAAGATACGTAGTTTACGAGTTTACGACACTAAATACTTTATAAAACAAATTTTATAAAAAGTTATATTCATGGCAAGAAACTTATACTTTGTAAACATCTATAATATGATTTAAAACTTTCAATTACGAGAACGTAGTTCGAAAGAATCACTAAAAAACGGAAGCTATTAACGAATAAGATACGACATCAAACAGTTTTCGTTAATTAAAAGTATAAAATTAAACTTTTATGCTGTTGTGAACAGGTTTAAAAACACTATTATCCCAGAATCTAAAAAAACCTAAAAATGTGAATTTGATGATCATCGTCTTAATACGAATGCTCGTGGGCGTAAGAAACGCAAGTAAATGGCTCTTAAAACGACAAAGTTGTTGTCATTTTTACTAAAGGCGTAATTATAAAAGTTTTTAAAACCATTTTTTATTATTACGATTTCCTCTTAACCGATGACTGGTGATATAGTATATAGTAATAAATATGTTATTAGTTATCAAAATGCTATATTATAGGGTGGAATTTCTTAATGAGGCTTCTTCGGATGGCGTATTGACAGTTGTTGGGATTTACGATTTAAAGTGTCCTAACTCCCCACCGTTCATGTCATGACCTCTTAAATTATGCGTAGCCCGAACGATAATACGATGATAACTATATAGGACTTTTGATACAGTTGTTGTTAGAAACGTACTTGAACTATGATTCGACTTATATTAACTAGGTTGCATCTCGGCCGTTAGCGTGACGCGTTTTTACTTGGATATTGTATTTATCAGTTTACTCACCTCAAAGTGAGTTCACTTAGCACCATATTTTACAATTTTAAATTACTAGTTTTTGGGGGAGAACCATTATGCATGTTTTAGACAAAATTGATGCAAGTGTACATTTATCATGCTATACGTTTTTTGCCTAAGTAGCGATATTAACCCACCTTGCCTGATGAATCATGAATGTCAATTATTTTTTTTTATTGGACTTGTGAGCACGTATGATTATAGATAGGATTATTTGGGATTGGACCTACCCGTTTGGGTGATTAGGATATCACTGGAAACTAACCGTATATCATGTCGGATACTTAAAATGGATGTTACGGTGTTGAACATCATTACGGGAAATGTAAGAAATATTTTTAATAAAAATTGTAGATAATTATGTCAATAGCTCGGTGTCATGGCTTAGGTAAACGTTAATTACATTTGTGTGATGTCTGCATTGTTGCCTCATTATCACTGGGGAAAGTCTTGCGGTCCAACATATTTTACATTACATTAGAAACCTATGAAATTCACCAAACTTTATGTTGACGTTTTTAAATGCAATGATTTCAGGTCTTTAAGCATGCGAGGGTGCGAAGGATACATTGGTGGTTATAATTATGAAGTGTAGTGCATTAAAGAATTTAGTGCATTACATTTTGTGTAGTCTTGTTATGGCTGGAATCTTTGTAATAATAACAAGTAAACAAGTAAAGCTTCGGGCTTTTGTAACACATACTTTATTAAATCCAATGTATCAGTTTTAAACGACTTTTTGGTCGTTCTTATATTATCTTGTGTTGTTGATCTGAGAAGTAACACGCCCCGGACCCTTATTCCGCTGCGACCCAATTTGGGGGTGTTACACGAGCAGCTTGCTCAGCACCGACTTTCTCCTTTCCTTTTCCCTCTACCTTTGGAAGTGGCTGATACTTTCCAGTATCAGTTTCCCTGAACACCACAGGTGGGAGAGGACCCCGATATGCACCGTGAGCATCCTTCAGACTTTCTTCAATAGCCCTTTGCGTATCCGCTTCTAAGTCACCAAACCCAGGTTTCATGTCAATGGAAATATCCTCATCAATCAAACTCATCCGCACCAGCTGCTGAGATTTCTTAAGGGTTCGCTTCTTTGCCACCTTCCCAGCTTTAGCTCGTTTGGCTGGCGGTGTTGCTTCAGTGGTTTCCTTAGCCTACTTACGTTTCTTCTCCTTAGGCTTGGTTGGTGCTGATTGAGGTTTCTTGGTTGCTGCTTTAGGTGCTACGGGTTTAGCTTGCTTGGTTATCTTGGGTTTGGTTGATTTTGCGGTTTTGGTGCAGGAGAGTCAGGGATCACTAACTTTTCCCTGCAAAGATATCTGTGATGCTTGGTACTTTCTTCAGATAAGCATCTGTAGTAATTGCTCCTCGAATGTAATCATGTGAAAGAGTACATTCGGAATAGGGCATCCTAAACACTTTCCGTTTTAGTTCCTTGGCACTGAATTCTTGAGGTATCCCAGAATGGGTTCTTCAGCGCGGCAAATGAGAGGGGGACTCATGTTTTCTTTTTTTGGATATAACTGTGCTTGCGTTGCAGGTGAAATATAATCAGTTTAGTGAACCTCACACTTTGGGATCACAATGGAAGAGGCTGTCTTCTTTCCTGGCTATGTTGTGCAGATTCTTTTTGTTCCGTGAAGGTATGGAATGGATTGAGTGAATTTTCCCAAATCCCTTTCGATAATCGATATGAGTCAATTGATGGACGCCCAAAGAATCTGCAACACTGGGCTCTGGCCTTTCAAATCCAAAAGGTACTTTCCCGTAGGCACCAGATTAATGATTGTCGTGAGTGCCCTCCACGGTTGGAACATGTCATTAGTAACGACATTAGATAAGTGTTTGACTTCTTTTGGATAACCCAGACCGTTGACAAAGTTGATAAGAGTATCCTGAGTTGGAGGGGAAGAACAAGCCTTGTTGTTGTTGACTGGTGTGATTTGAAGAGCATCTCTGAGTGTGTCTTTAGTAAGGTTGAACCATTGTTTTTTTTGTTTTTTTACTCAATCCAAATTGGACACTTGATAACCCGTCGGTTCTGTCTATAGCCAATAAGTATCCCAGACTGTTGTTATAGATAGCTGGTCATGTCGAAGAGGCGGGTAAACGCTCTGAGAAGTTGGTTTGTTTAAATGTCTTACCGCAATCTTGTAATTGGGTTTGCTTTGCGATTTTCAGCATCCTGGATGCAATTGCTTTTTCCCTATTAGCACCCAACGAATGCTAGGCATGATTTGTTCATCCTGTGCGGGTGGGTCGGTGCCAAAGGCAGGGCCTGTTTCAACCGGAGCATTAACTAACAATTATAACTGCTTAGTCACATACCGAAAGACGTGCCACTTACAGATAGGAGATTGTAGTATGGGTTTGAAGGTCAAATTGTGAAGTCAAACCATTGAGGCAACGGAAGGTTGACTCTTGTACAGAGACGTATTGGACATACTGACCTAAACACTCAAGACCCAAAGACAATTTACAAGGAAAGCACGACAACACGCAATGGATTAGTCACACTGAGCATAACGCAATCTACGGTACACTTAAGGACGAACGCGAAGTGAATATTTAATGATAAAAACTCAAAACGCATGGAAGCAAAATGCAATCTATAGTACACTTAAGGACCAAAACGCAGTGAATATTTAATGATAAAAACTCAAAACGCATGGAAGCAAAACGCAAATCACATAAAAAGCAGCTTTTAATATTTAAAAATAGCAAAACGCAACCATTTAATTTTTTTTTCGAAATGGGGGTTTGATTATTTTAATGTTTTTTTAATTGTCTTTGAGCAAAACGCAACACTTGCGTTATGTACTGTTTGATAAGTAATAATCAAAAACGCAACAAGTAGATAAACCTAAACGCAAACATGGATTATCATAGCAAAACGCAATCAGTTATATCAATCAAAACGCAACTAGAATTTCTTATCCAAAACGTAACCTAGAAATTCTAAACCAAAACGCAACCAAGAAATCTTAGGCCAAAACGCAACGAGGAATATTTTATTAAAACGCATTCAAGAGCATAACCAAAACGCAACCAAGAATCTAACACCAAAACGCAACCAAGAATGTTTTATCACGCAAAATCAATCATTCAAATTAGGGCTTCCTAACACCTATTCATGCTATATCATACTATAACAATATCTAACTGTATTAACAATAACCCTAAGCAATGACAAGCATCAAACAGGCATGAATTTTGACTAAAAAGTCAACTGGTAGTCGAAAATCACAAGGACCCTAATGAAGCAATTGGGGATTCAATTGATACATCTAGCAAGCATAATATGTTTATTCTAATGTTATCCCAACACCTAAAACACAAACGGAAATACTAACCACAGTTTTGTTAATGAATAGACACGAGAATCTATATTACAAGATTTTTACAAAGGTTTAGGCCACAATGTTATGAAGATAGCATATTAAGGTGATAGTTATCATTAAAGCAAGTCTTACCACAACACGAAATTCTCACAGGAATTCGACAGAGAAGCAAATCGCAACAAGGTTGTGTTATGAGTTGAGAAGAGAAAATTTGAAAAGATTTGACTATGGTTCTTGACCTGTGTTCTTGACTGGGTCAAAATGCAAACATCCTTAAATACCTACGTTTCATCTTTTCAGATTTGACACAAATGGCCCCCCTGTCTTTACCTGCTTGTTCTTTTAAGGGTTCATTCTTAGACAACAAAGGGGTTGATTTAAGGTTGCAGTATTGCACATTGTCCTTTTTGATGTTACAGCGTCTAGAAGGCAAACTCAACTAGCATTAGGCCCTATTATTGCACATAGATAACAATTTGGCACTTGTTGAGTTAACCACATTTAAATCCCCTTTAAAACCATACCCTGTTAGTTGCCAAACCATTCTCCGTTATGTCATTTACAATGTGTTAAAAAATGCCCGTTAGATTCCATGAATTTGAAAAAACTACTTCTCCCTCAATCATTTGACCCGTGTTCATTTTAAAAGAGCCTTGTTGTCGTGATTGAGTGTCAAATTTATGAAAGCTAAGTTCCGATTGATTTTTTTCAAAAAAAACACTATTTACACATCCCTTGTGAAATCAATTTAATTTTTTGAAGATTCATAGACGGAAAATTATAAGAAATAAAAGAAGACTTCTCTTCCTTTTTATTCAAGAAATAATGAATTGAGGAACATTTAGATCGAGGATGCTAACGAATATAAGCTAATCAATGCCACGGGAATTACATCACCGTTGTTAGGAACAACCGTATTTTTGGCGACAAACTTTCCTCATTTTGGAAAAACGATAGTTGAGTAGAAAAAAAAAAAAAAGTAAACTGCAGCCATTTAGCATGTTTTGAAAAGTTTGAACTTCGTTCGAGAAAGCTTCATTTAAAGGCCTATGTCATTATTGAGTGGCATTTCTAGGTCCGTAAATGTTATCGATAAACGAAAGACATGTCTTAGAAAAAGGAAGACATGTCTTGAAAAACTATTTTTGGCATTTTATATTTTCTGATTTTTATGGAGTTTTGTGGGATTTATATTTTTGTATTTTCTTTTTGATTTTAACTATGTACATATTTACATAGGATACTTGAAGCAAATCCGTTACTCATCCTTATCATCCTAAAGACGTTTGAGTGTCTCTAGCTTCATACTCTTCATGCCAAGCCGCGGGAGAATGAATTCGAATCGTTCTCTGAGCAGTGCCTTAGTGAATATATCCTCCAGTTGATACTCTGTCCTCACGAAATTCAACTCAACTACTCCCTTCTCCACTTGTTCTCTGATGAAATGATGTCGGATATCTATGTGTTTAGACCTGGAGTACTAGACGTTGTTGTAGCATAGAGCTATGGCACTCTTGTTGTCATAATACAGAGGGATGTGATTATATGCAAAGCCATAATCCGATAATTGAGAACGCATCCATAGAATTTGGGCACAACAACCAGACATCGCGATGTATTCAGCCTCTGTAGACGAGATAGACGTGCTAGTTTGCTTCTTTGATGATCAGCTAACTAACTTATCACCAAGGAACTGAGCACTACCAGATGTGCTTCTTCGAGTGTCTTGACAACCTGCATGATCTGCGTCTGCGTATGCTGTTAGTGCCATGGCGGTGTCTTTCGGATACCAAAGAACCATATTTATGGTTCCTTGGAGATACCAAAAGACCCGTTTAACTGCATCAAGGTGCTTTTTAGTGGGCTTAGATTAATATGTAGCACACATGCACACAGCAAAAACAAGGTCAGGTCTACTGGCCGTGAGATACATCAAGGATCCAATCATACTGCGATATTGGGTCTGGTCAACAGGGATCCCTGAGAGGTCCTCATCCAGTTTTGTTCGCTCCACCATGGGAGTGTCAACAGGGTCACTTTTATGAAGATCAAATTTCTTTAAAATCTCATTAGCGTATTTAGATTGATTTATGAAAATGCCTCTAGGATTCTGAGAAATTTGTAAGCCTAAGAAAAAGGATATTTGACCCATCATCGACATTTGAAATTTAGAGCTCATTTCATTAGAAAAACGGTCACAGTCTTTGGGGTCGGTCGAGGCAAATATGATATCATCAACATATATTTGAACATGAAGAGTGTGTTTGCCTGTTTTCCGAATGAACAAGGTTGGATCGACTACACCCTTGGAGAATCCTTGTGCCAGAAGAAACTTCGACAAAGTGTCATACCACGCCCGGGGTGCCTGCTTTAACCCGTAAAGAGCTTTCTTCAGACGGTAGACATGATGTGGACGATCTGGGTCAACGAAGCCTTCTGGTTGGCTCACATAGACTTCTTCTTTAAGCTCGCCATTTAAGAATGCAGTTTTCACGTCCATTTGATAAACTGTCATGTTTTTGCTGGCAGCATTGGCAAGAAATATTCTGATAGCTTCAAGTCTGGCGACCGGGGCGAAGGATTCTTCAAAATCAAGACCTTCTTCTTGACGATATCCTTTCGCATAAATATATGAGGTCGAACAATGGAAGTTCGTTCATTAATTATATTAGGTCTCGGTCATTAATCAATATACGTTGTAATAGGCTAAACGGGTAAACGGGCTCTTATATGTAATCTAACCGGTCACGTGTATCGGGCGAAAGCCCAAGTAAACCCGAGCCCGGCCCGTAGAAATGCTAAAGGTATGAAAGCCTTTTAGTTTGATACATATACACCTCACCAAGGAAGGAAGGTGGTGGTTGGTTCATTTGTAAACATTGGTCTTGCAAGTAAACTCTCCCAACTTCTAGTTTCTCTCTCTACTTTCTCTCACTATCTTATCTCTACAATTCTTATCATCCTAGCTTATTTTCTTGTTCTTAATATGAAGTGAAGTGATTTTTTAGATTCCAACACCTCGAATGACCTAACAATGCCATCCCTAGTGCCAGATGAATCAGAAGGATCCTCTCCAGCTGGCTCTACAATCTCCTCCTCAACTATCGGTGCTGACATCGGGTCGATACCTACCTCAACCGTGTCTCCAGCACTGGTGTCAGCCTCATACTCCTCTGTGTCATCCCTGACATCCCTAGGGTCAATCTCAACATGATCTCTAACATCATCCCTATCACTAATACCCAACTCCATATCAACCTCAGTCTCTATAGGATCAATCTCGGTATCCTCCTCTACGCTAGCCTCAGATGAATATGAATCTCTGAACCTCTTACAAGGTGGTAAGAGATCAGCACGGGTAGGAGCTAATGATCCCATAACTGGCATAAATGATGGTATAGAATCAACCGAGGATCTACATCTCTTGCGAGATGGTCTAGCAGAATGTAAAGATGAACGCAGGGGTCTCTCTGATGAATCTCCTGAAGATGACTATGATGTAGTCGGTGGATACAAAGTAGATAATGGAGTAGGACACCAACGACGAAATGCCTCACTACGTCGTAGTGCTCTCCTCAGAGGGTAACACAATCTAGGTGGTACATCTATAGTCGAAGATCTAGAATGAGCCTGATCTGATGCATCCAAACCCGAAGAATGAACTAGCGAAGAGTCCGAAGATAAACTAGAAGAAGATGAGCGGTGGTCTGAAGAACGAGGTGATGCATGCCTCGACGCTAATTTACGAGCTGGTAAAGGTCCAAATCTCTTCCTCGCAGTCAACAACTTACGCGGCCCATTAAGATGGGTGCGGTAAGGTCGACCAAAAAGAATAGCCTCCCCAGGTCAGATAAGAATCGCTGACCGTCGATGAATCTCGGGTGGGGCAATAACAGGAGCAATAGGAAACTCAGATGATGATGATGGACGTGCTGTTACCCTGCTCCTCCAACGAGCAACGGTAGCAACATAAGGATCATGCGATGGTGGTCCATCAGAAGAATCAAGAGCCTCAGAAGAATTGGTGCATAAGAATGGTGAAATTGCTAGTAGCGGGGAAATGTGCTCTGGTGAAGACATCTCATCTGGTGAATCATAATCGGAACCCGAATAGGGAACCAAGCCACACAATCCAGTAGGTGAAGCGACAAGAGTCGTCTCAACCACAGGAGCGGCAGATGAAATAACAAGAGCAATAGTAGAAGTCCCTGGAGCAACCACAGAAGTAGAAGGAATAACAGTAGGAATATCACCAAAAAGAATAAGTCGAGAGGGAGGTGATCCCACACTCTCATCCGAAGAATCAAAAGAAATAGCAATAGCTGAAGCTGCCATGATCTGCACAAGCAAAAGGTTATATAAATCTCCTATATATGAAACCATGCAAGGCATAAGGAAACGATGAAATGAATGGCAAGGTAAATATGGCAATATATAATGGTCTCAAGTATATATAGAAATCTTATATATGTATATATAGCAAGGATAGACAACATGTAAGCATAGATAGAGGCACATAGGATCACATACTGGTTATAGACCAGACCTATAATAACTACCTAGTTCTCTATAACCTTGGCTCTGATTACCAATCTGTCACACCCTTAGACGGGGCCTGGACGAAATACGTGTCCGAGGGCGTGACGCCATAACAATCTGAACACAAAGCAATAAAGAACGACCACTAATCATGGACGTTTAAAAAATAGTTATACTCGTTGCATAAAGAAAATAAATTTAAGTTTTACAACCAGTCATAAGAGAGTTAAATGTAGCAGAAGCATAACAAAGTTTGATAATGACAATGAGTATATAAATAGATAAGTCTTGAAATTGGCGAAGTCACATAGCACATAGACTCCATTTAGCATCAAGAATCAAGCCAAGCTAAGCACCTGAGAAAACATGTTTAAAACGTCAACATAATGTTGGTGAATTCATAGGTTTAAGTTAATACAAGAGTGGACCACAAGATTTCAAAATGTATACGACTACTATAACAGATACGGCATCACATAAAAAGTATTTACTGTTACGCTAAGCTCATGACACCGATGCTAATAACAACAGGGCATATTGTTGGGATTCTAAATTTGATGAGACAAAATAAATAAAAGAATGAAACAAAAGGATTAGAATCGTCATTAAAGAATTCTTCAAGCTGGTGGAGAATTATGAAGATTTAGTCAAAGATGTTAAAGATAATGATAAGGAAACATATTAATGTGATTTAAATAGTTTCCTTATCTATTGATTAACTTCCTTTATAAGCCTTAATATCCCTCTATATAAAGGGTATTAGGTGTGTAGGTTTAAGATATCTAGAAAAGTATGTGTGTACATAAAGTGTTAAAGATGTAGACGTCTAGTAGAGTTGGTGTAGCCCCAAGGATCTTTGATCCCTGTTAGATTGTAACCGTTCTAGAGTTGATCGTCTAGAATTGGGGCTTAATGAAAATGTATAAATGGTAAACCTTGTTGAATATCTTTGTTCTTATTCAGCTTTGTTTTTATAACTTATGAACATTGATATTATCCTAGATAAAGGTCTAAACAACCTGAGCTTAAACGATCTTTAGGATCAACAAGTGGTATCAGAGCCATGGGGCTCTTGATTTTAGAAATAAAAGACTTTGAATTTTTCTACGTCTTAGTTAAATCCCGACACTTGTGAAAAATTACTATTTTTAGAAACTTTCCTTTTTAGGAAACTTTTTAGTTTTAAAACGTTAATAGCGTCCCCTATTTTCTTAAGTTTCCATATTTTACAAATCGCCTAAACAATTCTAAACCGCCTACTCCTTATGTTTAAATCGCCTAAAATGTCCGTTTCGCACTATTTTTAATAATCCTACATTTTATTAAGTCCGACATCTCAATTAACCTTTCATGACTTTTCTAGTTGTTTTAACTAATTACCTAGCATTTCTATATGTTTCGCTCGTATTTAAAACATCCAAAATCGTCCGAAAGTGCCCGAAACCCCCTTTTATAAACCCAATCAGCAACATCCTTTAGAGTATTTTCTTAAAAGTCTATTTTTCCGATTTGTGGTAAAAATGTCTCTCATTATTGACTTTTAGGCTAAGCGATCGCCAACGTTATAGTAAAATCTCATTTCGGACAACTTTCGTGTTTTATACTTTGGCCGATTCGGACCCGAAGGGCTCCGAATCGCCCGTTTTAGCTGCTGATCTGGTCTTGCATTTTCCCAATTTCGCCGAAAATGTTTCAAGTTTCATTTGGTCATAACTTGGCCGTTTTAAGTCCGATTTTAAAGTGTGATATATGAAAAATTATCTATTCGAAACGAGCTCTTCGAAAACTACTTTTACAACTACGTGGGAAAAACATTTTAATCGCTCAAAACCCCAAAACAAATCGGGACAGCTATATAGTTTGACGAAAATGACCAAAATCAACCCAAATGGCATATAGTGCTAGTCTAGTTCATCCTTCAATTACCACTAATCCACCCACAAAATAACCTTAAACAAAATTAATCTCTATTGTTGCAACTCTATCCACTCTCAATCTCACCAAGAACATATTATAAACATAACATAAACTTTTGTCATAAGATTTCCAACATATTTTAAGATGAACAAAAATAAATTGTAGTTTCTTTTGTAAAAATATCACAAACACATGGATCTTTAATAATAACAATAGATCTAACACAAAAATCATAACATCATCAAAATAATACAAGATGGGTCAAGAAATACTCACAAGAAAGCAAGCAAAAGATGAACACACAAGATCTTGCAAAACCCACTTATAAACTTGAAACCCTAGTTTTATGATTCTTGAAAACTCTTGAAAAATAACCAAACAACACTTGGATCTACCTTAGATATAACTAGGAATGTGTTTAGAATACTTGGATCTTGAAGACAATCAAAAGATATGGATGTGTTTGTGTGCTCTAGTTGTGCCGTGAGATATGGAGCAAGAGGAGGGAGGAAGACAATTTTTGGTGGCTTGCAAATGAGTTATAACCCTAAGTGTGAGATATAGTATGGTATTTATAGTGGAAGAGTTAGGGTTTAAAGGTTCAAGTAATGTGTAAGTGACCAACACACACCAAAGGTGTGTGTGTCATGGGGTTCGGCCAAACATGGCTCACAAGGACCAAATGGGTCAAGTTTTCTAGCTAAAGTTCAAGTAACATGGTCATGGTTCAAGATACTTGGTTATATATTTGAATTTCAAGTCAAATGGTTAGTCAAAGTGGTAAGCAACATGTGAAGTGTAAGAGATGGCATGCATGCAAAATACAAGACAACAAAGATGTCATTTTCTCATCTTCCATGCACACATGGGTGGGATTTTCAAAATAAGATGCCAAATCTTTAATTTTAAGTCCAAGTATAATTGTTGTTGATGTTGTGGCGCCACATTTTGGCTAGGGAAATAAGGTGAACGAAATTTTTATGTTTATGGTATAATTTTATCGATAACTTGAGTTTACACGAAAAGATTTTGAGTTTCCGGGGTTCCGTTTGGTCAAAAACGCGAAAAATGCAATTTAAAAGATAAAGCCTTAAAATTAATATCGGAAGTGATTAAAAATCACGAAACACTCAGGAAAGTTAATATAACACATATAATGCCTAAAATAATTTATAACCGATGCCGGAACGCGTCCGGTGACGTTTCTCAGTTTTTACGCAGTCTAGTTCCTCGGTAAACTGTCAGATTTAAACGTAACGAATAAGATTTAAAGTAGAATGACCGGAGTGGGTCGGAATACTAACCGGGAATTTACGGGGTGTGACAGTGACCTGTGCTCTCCATTTAGGATGTAGAGCCCTAAGAAACTTCCTAACATAGTTCTTAGCAGAGAAACATTCATCAAGACCTTTAAGACTAGTAATAATAGTGTTAAATCCAATAAAACTACTATCAATAGATTCTTCTTCAAGGATAGTAAATTGTTCATATTGTTGAACAAAGAAGATACAACTTTATTAATCATTTACTTGGCTATTTACCTTTGATGTGTGTATTTAACACGATTGCCAAACTAATCTTTAGCCGTTGTACACACATAAAAATTCTTTCGTATTCCTTTTTAGGTAAAGCATTATAAAGAACCATTTTAGCTTCATTATTTTTAGCAAGTTTCTTTTTAAGATCGTCAGATTGTTTTTCAAAAGAAACAACCTCTAAAATTTGGGTAACTTCATTTTTGGCAAGCGGTGGAAAATCACCATTCAAGATAATATGCCAAAGATCTAAATCTTTTGCTTTTACATAAGTTCCAAATCTATTTTTCCAATATATAAAATGATCACTTTCAAAAAGTGGTGGTCTTTGAATAGATTGCCCTTCTAGATATTTATCCGAATCCATAGATCGATTCAAGCTTTAATCTATAATATACGTTAAAGACCATGGGTGACCTTGGCTTCTGATACCAATTATGGAAAATAGAAGGAGGGTTGAATAGTTTTTACTATTTTAAAATAAAACGTAGATTGTTGACTTATATGAACTTAAGAGATACACACAAGTATATATGATAGCGATTTAATAAGTAAATAAGTAATCTACGAAGTATGAACAAGTAAAGATAAGAAAGATCAAATCAATGACACAATGATTTATAGTGGTTCGGCTACGAAGCTCCTCTTCTCCCTAATCCACTCCCCAAGTACCCAACTTGAGAGTTATCTTCACTATGTCAAACATGGATCACCTTTAGGCGGAGAAAACCATACACGTCGCTTACACTTTTTCGGTACTAAGCTAAATACCGAGTTCTACTTCGAGATAGAACCAATCTAACACACTAGTAATTTGTGGCCTAATACTAAACATATATACACATATGATATACACACAAACAAACACCAAGTTATACATGATATTGATTATCACAATCGTGATGACATAACTAAACTATTAACACTTAGAGCTTGACGTCTTAATAAGTGTTCTTCACTAAAGAGTGGAATGAGTTGATCACTTGTAATGGATTATGTAACAAGTATAATGATCAAAGAATATAAAAGATAAAAGATGTGTGAACAAAATTATTTGTCAAGAGTTGTCTAAAATGAAGACTTAAGGTTGCTATTTATAGGCAACAATTTGAAATTCAAATCTGTCGCAGACAATTGGTCCATGCGACTCACGGATCCACCTTATGCTGGATTTGTCCGTGTATTTGGTGGATCCGTTGGTGGAGCTGCAACAACATTTGTCATTTTGTGATTAACCCCAAATCTATACAAAATATTGTTTTGTACTTAATAAAACTTGTTTATTAGATTCTTCTAGAACAAAATATTTCTTATCACCAATAAGGAAAGATTTTCTAGATTTGGGAAGATTTGGAAATATTTAGAAAGATTGTTTCCACTTATGGTTAATCTTATTTTTTCTTACATGATTAATATAACTAGCTTATAATTAATCATGTGTTAACTTAAATCATTTGATTAGGAAAGGTTTATGCAAATGATAATATTTTTCTTTGATCATTAACTATGTTTAATAATGCCATATTCATACCTTAAGTGATTTGTCGTCGTCAAGTAAACTTTCGACTAAATAACTTGTTTACGTAAACTTTTACGTAGTATGACATTATATTTGTTATTATCAAAACATGAAGATCATTAAATATAAATATCGTTTTTGCACGAATATTTCTATTAACACTTTGGTTCAACTGAAGTGAGAAAGACACCGAAATAACACCACATAGCGTCAGTCTTAAGTTGCTTTCTTGTGGAGATTGATCTAGAAGGATCTCCAATCACATTTTCTAATGGGTGATTCTTTGTCCATTTACCAAGAAGATCTAATGGAGTGTGGGATGGCCACACATTTACTGACGGTCCTTGAGAAGTCGAGTCTTTATGAAGAGTTTCATGAAGTGGATCATCATAAAAGTGTGGTGTTTTTGGGGATTCTTTAACACCTTGAGAGATAATTAGAGATTGTTCGTGTTCTTGTGTTGATGGGTTACTTGAAGATGGTGCATCTTGATCAATTAAAGTTGATACAGATGAACCGGTTGGATCAGTAGGTCTTTGAGCAACAATTGCAGGAACAGGAGAAACAACACTTGGTGGAGGATTTAAGAGCTCATCAAATGTTGGTTGGAACAAGATATCCCAATCATTCTTTGTGGGTGGTACATATGATGTTGAAGAAGGAGGATTTGGCACGAGTCCTGAACTAAGTGTTCTGGGAGTCAATAGTTAAGGGCCGGGTCCTGAACTGAATTGTTCAGAAGCCATTGTCGTCAGGTCATCAAAGTCTACATGAATTATTTCAATGATCATACGGGTCCTTTTTTTGTAGGTCCAAAACGCATTCTTTGCTGGAGCATAGCCGATGAAGATTCCAATATTTGCTTTCGGTTGTAACTTGCCGAGATTGTCACTATCGTTGGTGGGATAACAGAGAGCACCAAAGACGTAAAGATATGATAAGTCAGGTTTCTTGTTATGGAGAAGTTCATATGGTGATTTATTGTGACATTTTCTAATCAAGGATCGGTTTTGTGTATTACAAGCTGTCGCAATAGCTTCTTCCCAGAGAAATAACAGAGCCTTTGAAAATATCAACATGGTGCGTGCAGCTTCCACAAGAGTTTGGTTCTGTCTTTCGACAATGTCGTTCGATTAAGGAGTGCGAGCGACCGATGTTTAGTGTGAGATTCCGATATCTTCGTAGTAAGCTTTGAGTGTCTGATTGACAAACTCTTTACCATTATATGTTCTTATGTTTCGGACTGTTGCATTGAGATGAACTTGAATCATTTTAACAAATTTGATCATTAACTCTGGAACTTCATCCTTTGATCTTAGAAATTTTACCAACGTGAACCGAGAGTAGTCGTCAACAATCACTGATTTAGACTTTGATTATACCCTTTTAATACATATAAATATAAATATATAATTATAAGGGTAAGAATCAAAAAATCACAATTATAGTAAACCGGGAGTATGATTCCCGGGTCGTTATCCCCAACGAGGAATGCAATTGAAAGTCAGGAGTCGTTCTGATAATCGATGCTTGAATAGAACAAGATTATGATTGGATTTCTAAGGCTATGAGAAAATTAATGCATTTTAAACTAACAACAAATAAGGCAAAACAAATACAAACTAAATACGCAAACCAGAAATCCTAAACGGGACCTAAAAATCCTAAATTACCAAAATTAAATCCTAAAATGATCTTTTTGGTTTTTATAAGTCATAATTGACTAAAACGCTAGAACAAAGAAAACTAGACCAAAAACGGAAAAGATTTAAACTTAAAAACACTAAAAACATGAACGGGATTCAATCTCGTTCTTTAAAAAACCAAATTTTGCAATTTTAACCCTGCGAAAGTAAGTCTAATTTTCCTAAGTTCTAAATGTTAAAAGAAAATTTTCTAAAAAAGAATTATATTTTTTGACCTATTTATAATTTTTTATGAATTAAAAACGATTTTAATGAAATTAAATGTTTAAAAATACTAAACTATTTAATAAAAATCTAAGAAAATTAGCAAAAGTAGCTTGAACAATGTAGAATCTAATAAAAATAAGTTGGGATAAACAGCTTATCAAATAAGCTGTGAAATAAGCCAAGAACGACTTATAAGCTAAAAGGCCTAAAATGACTATAAAGAATTAATTGTGAAAAGAATGACAGAGAAATCCCAAGGGTGCTAGTGGTAGAGTAGTGTGTGGTTAAAACGTTTGGTGATAAGGGTGAGGTCCCGGGTTCGAGCCTTGCTCACCTAGGACTTCCCCTAATCCCAAATGTTTTTGTTTTTGTTTTTGCCATTTTTTTTAATTTTTTAGAAAAGAACTAAATAAGCAATTTTTTCAAAAGCACTTTTTTTATAGATAAAAAATAAGCACGAAATAAGCTGGCAAAAGTGACAGAAATCTAAACCATAAAATGCTAACTGTTAGCTAATTTAAGCCTAATAAGCAAACCAAAAAGAGAATTAAGCTAAAACAGATGATAAGCTATACCTAAAAAGCAATTTTGAATAAAAATAAGCAACCAAATTAAGCTAGAGAGACAGAATCATCAAAAAGCTATGAAACTTAGAAATTTTAAGCTAAAATGCAAATAAGCTTAAATAAGCTCTAAACTAAAGAGAATAAGCTAAAATGGGCTTAATCTAACCTAATAAGCTTAATGGAACACAAAATAAGCAAATTTAATAAGCCAATATGCTTAAATAAGCAAATGAGCTTATTTGGCTAAACCTGATAACAAAACAGCAAGGGGGGGGGGGGTACTTTTGAGCTTAAAAATAAGCTCAAAGACAGATCCTTATGGCTTTACAACTTATAAGCCCTTAAAGCTTATCCAAAAAGCTACAAGAATCAACAATCAAAAAGCAGTTTGAATTTCAAATAAGCCCTTAAAAAGCTTCATGAAAAAGCTATTTCTCAAAGATTTCAACACTTGGCAAATTTTTCAATCTTTACAAACCACCACTTTTAAGCTTAAAAATAAGCTCAAAGACAAATCCTTATGGCTTAAAACCTCAAAACAGATTAAGCTCTTACCTCAAAGAATAAATAACAAATATCAAAAGAGAGTTTGAGATTAAGAATAAGCAACAATGATCAAATGAAAAGGCTGTTTCTTCTTTTTACGAAACTTAGCAATAATTTGACAATTTTTAGCAAAACACAAAACAAACTTGCAGGCCTAAGGTTTTTTTATGCTAACTTATTTTAACACTTGCATAAACACATAAACATCAAACTTTTCATAAGATTAAAAAGCATGATCAAATAAGCAGAGATAATAAGCTATAAACTCACAGATTCAAACAACACTTTCTTAAAACCTTAATTTTGAGTTTTAACACTTAAAAACTTTTAACAACTGAATTTTATGATGATTTCAAGTTAAACTAAGGTGACCCAAAAGACTTAACTCATTTTGACCCGTTTTGACCTTCAAAATCAGTTAAACCAAACACCCCTTTAAAAACTAATTTTAACTTTTTAACTTGATTCAAACATATTTTAAGCTACCATTTTAAAAACCAGATGTTAACTAAGACTACTAAGCAATATTAAGCATATATCAACAACACATAAGCACTTAAATAAGCTGAAACAGGATATGCTATATTTAAGCTAATTTAAGACAGATTTAAAGAAAACTTGAACTAATGATTTTAAAACTACAACCTAAGTTAAATAAGCCTCAAACATCATTAATAAGCATAGATAAGCAGATAAGAACAGGTAATAAGCAACAATAAGTAGTAAAACAGTAAATAAGCTTAAAAAGTAAAAATGAAAACTTACAAAAACAACACCCTTGCTCAAAATGGTAAGTAATACAAACTTATACAAGCTTTAGCTTGTCAAAAGACAAGCTAGTGAGGTCTATAAGCTCTTCCCAAGCTAGCTTATCATCCAAAGAAGCTGAGGTGTTTTAAGGAGTGGATCTTTTTAGTATTTTTAGATTTTTATGATTAAAACAGGAAATAAAAGAGATTAAAACAGTAAACTAAGGCTTGATTAAAGAAACAAAAAGCTTAGTGAAGCTTTTAGGTAAGATCTATAAGCTGTTTCATAGCTTTTCAAAGCTTAATAGGTTATAATAAATGATCAAACTCAGAAACTTAAAACATAAACCTTAAATTTTTTATTAAAAACTTAAACTTTTACAAGGAATTGAAATACAAAATACTTTTAAAACTTAAATAAAAATTACACTTCAAAAGACACTAAAAAACTTAGAAAACTACTAAAAAAACGACCATTACTACAAGGGTTAAACCCTCTATTTATAGGCCGGATAGAAGGACCTAGATCCTTGGCTTTGTTTTCTTGTGTGAGAGGAAAAGAAGCTTCAATCTTGGCCTTCTATTCTCACTTGTGCTTCCATCACAACCCTTGATTGTGTCCACGCAATCATTCCCCAATGACTGCCTTGGATCGCCAACGTGTCAGGTGCCAAAATCGTCATCCATTGTATCATTTAAGCTTCTAGAATATGGGTTAAGTGGGTTAACCTCGAGGTAAGTGTAATAGTAAAAATGGAGGTGGGCGAGAAATTTAGGACGATGAGTTTGAGGTTATGGCAATTTTACCCCCTAAAGGTTTATAAGTGTATTGCAATCATAGTCCTTAATGTGTGCAATTTTGGTCCTTGAGGTTTATAAATGGGTTGCACCGTTAGTCCTTAAAGGACTAACGGGGGTGAGTTTAAAAGGGTAACGAGAGTGGGATTGTTAACAGGGGTGTTATAAAAGTGGTGATGGGCTTGTTGTTGGGTCGGGTATAGTTTTAAAAGGACTTGGGCCTTTTTGAAGGTTTAAAGCTTATAAAGATATAAGTGGGCTTTCTTGGGCCCACTAGGTGGGTACAGGTGGGTCCACTTTTATCAATTTTAATTTTCGGGTTTGGTTTTCGATGCTCTTTCCAATCCCTCATCCCAGGGTTAACTTTGACTTTTTGACTTTTGTTGACTTTGACTTTATCTTTTTGACTTCTCACGGTCTTTTCGTTCTCGTGCTCGGTTTTGTCATTTTGGGTTCGATTTTTGTCCTTTTCTTGGATATCCATTTCCTACATAATACAAATGTAAAACAAACAAATACAATGTATTTTTGGTACATTTTTAGTCATTTAAGTCCGATTTTAGTAGTCAAAGGTATATGTAATTAAACGCATACCAATCACCAAAATGTATTTCTTTCTATTGATACTTTGAATCCTTATTGGTTCGCAAAGGTCCATATGCAATAGATAGAGCTTTTCTTGAATGGAGTCTTCAACTTTTTGGTTTGTGGGAGTGTTTCTTACTTTTTCTTAAAGCACAGGCGGAACATAAATGATATTTCAGAAACTTTAATCTTGGTAGCCTGCGAACCATTCCTTGTTTGGCCAGTTGAGTGATGTAATCGAAGTTTAAATAAGATAATCTTCGATGCCATAACCAAGATTTGGTTTTGGACTCCTTAGACAAGAGACAGATGGGAGAGGTTGACATCATATTTTCCAAAGACAATGTATATAAGTTTGAGCCCCTTGATCCCTTGAGTAAATCCACACCTTCTAAGTCACGAATGTGGCAGGTGTGTTTGTGAAATGCAACCTCAAGATCGGAATCATAGAATTGTCCAACAGAGAAAAAGTTATAACCTAACCCTTCCACATAATAAACCCGAGAGATCATAACATTTCCCAGCTGATAATCTTTATAGCCCATAATATTTGCTATCTTATCATTACCGAATCTTGCAGTACCTAGGAATTTTGAAATAAAGTTGATGAGCTGAGAGCGGTTCCTTGTCATATACTTGGAGCATCCAGAGTCCAGATACCCGAGAACAATCTGGACAACCTCAGAAAGAACATTGATTCCATACTGAGAGATGGCATAAGAAATCTCTTTGGTGAGAGATATCCATCTTTGTCGGAGTCATAGCTTTTAGTTCCATCGAGTCTAAAAAAGCTGCATTAGTGTGATTGTCTGAGCAACTTGACCATCTGCAACTCTAAGATCTGCGAGAAATGCTAACTGCTCCTCATCTAATTCTTTACCCTTAGCTTATGCTTGAACAAGCAATACTTTTTCCTTAAACCATGCTGCATCCCTTCTTCTTTTTGGCTGAGTACACTGTCAAGCCATGTGCCCTTCACCTTGACAATTATAGCACTTCATAACCTTTGGTTGACCTAAAGTATTCCTCCGTAAACCTGAAACATTCCCTTGTGATCCTGAACTGATAACATTCTGACCTTGTCTTCCTTGAACTTGCTGAACAGTGACTCTACCATCTTGAATAGTGGTTTGATTCCTTAGGTTAGAAGAAGATCTAAGTTGATTGTTGGTGGAGGGATAACGTGGTGAAAACACAGCTGACATAAATGCTATTTTTTTTATTCATACAAGCAATTGGGTCATTACTAGGAAGAAATGTTAGAATAGCTAGACCTGAGTCTAATTGAGGAAACTCAGCTTGTGGTTGTTGTGGAATTGTCGAAGGTACGATTATCATTTTGAGTAATAGAAGGTTAAGTGTGGCTAAGGTTAGTTAGATATGTAGTCGGGTATTGCTGGGGATGATGAGGTGCTGCATAAGGATTTAACTATGGTGGAGGACAATACACATGTTGAGTAGGAGGTGAAAATTATTATTGATACTGAGAAGTGGTGTACTAAGAATGATAGTTATTAAAGTGAGACTGTGGTTGATGATAGTTAGCAAATAAGGCAAGTGGATCGGTAAATCTTTCACGCATTAAGCAAGCTTCATTAGCATGTGCCCTGTGTTGGTTAAGATAGGCATAAAGTTTATCATAGTTCGACGTATGTAGATCTCTAGCTAAATTAACATCAATCACAAATTTACCCCATTCTGGTGGAAGACTGTTCAGAAACTTAGTATTCACTTGAACTGGTTACATTATCATTTAAATAATGTTTATGTCATTGATAAGTTGAGAAAACCGCAAGTAATACTCATACAGTGTTTCACCCTTCATATGAGAGAACTTTTCAAAATCGTTATACAGCTTACACTCACGTTCTTGCTTTGACAATGATGTTCCTTGCATAAGTAGCTTAACTCTGTCCTATATCTCTTTAGAAACTTTATGATGATTGATGAGAGAGTAAAAATCTGGTGGAAGACCTTGAAGAACAATGTTGGTAGCCTTGAGATCACAATCAGCTTGAAGCTTTTCTTTGTTAGATAATTCTTCATAAGTCTTGAGCCTAACAGTGCCATCCTCTTGTTCAACAGTAGGCCAGATAAGTGGACCGTTTTCAACTGAGTTAAGTATTATCTGTCCATGATCCTTACCTTGAATGTAGAGTTCCATACGACTTTTCCAAGACTCATACATTGGTTTGTCAAGCATAGGAGGACGGTTGTCAGCACCGGCAACAATTATGAATTCAGCTAAGGTTGTCATTTTGAATTGTTTGTTAAAATGAGAAAAGATAATTATTTGATCGTTTAGTGATTTGAGTAATTTGTGTTAAAGTGTTGTTTTTAAAGTGATGAAATATTAAAATTACACGGGATTTTACAATTCTTGATAAAACTGAAAATATAAGTGAATATTTCACGGGATTTTACAAATCAAAGAAAAACCCGTATAAATCATCTAGAAGAAATGGTATAAATAGGCTAGGCAAAAATAACAGTGTATAAATTACCCAAAGACAATGTATAAATCGCCCAATATGCAATGTATAAATCACCCAAGGAATACTATATAAATCGCCCAAGAGAAGTGTATAAATCTCCCAAAGAAAGTGGTATAAATCGCCTGAAGTATACGTATAAATCGCCTAGAAGGAAGGTATAAATCGTCCAAGAGACAATGTATGAATCGCCCAATACACGATGTATAAATCGCCCAATACACGACGTATAGATCACCTAGAAGAAATCACGTATAAATCGCCTAAGCTCAGCACGTATAAATCGCCTAAGATTAAAACCCGTATAAATCGCCTAAGCTTAAAACACGTATAAATCGCCTAAGCTTAAAACATGTATAAATCGCCTGTTCAAAACACGTATAAATCGCCTAGTTTAAAACAGGTATAAATCACCTAGTTCAAAAAAACCACTTTTTTCAAATCACTTAAAGATACACTTTTTGACGTTTTGTTTGATTTTTCTTGTAAAACTTACTATCCTAAGCTTAGAAGAACCTTAAAACACAAACTTTATAGTTTTTAACAAAAAAATTTGAAATCAAGATTTTGGTACAAAAATAGGTTTTGAACCAAAGAACACTAAAAAAATCAAACTTTTTTTGTTTTTGCTAGGATTTTCTTGTACAACTAACTAATACCAAGGTAGTAGAAGCTTTAAAATGCAAAATTAATGGTTTTAAACACATAAAAAGTAACGACTTTTTGTTCGTGTTCGGTTACCAAATGCAACAAGAAAAACACACACAAAACCTATCTAATCACCCAATAGCTCTTAATACCAATTGTAGAAAACATGTTTTATTTAATCTCTATAACAAACATAAAAAGAAAACATGTATAATCAGGTATAAAAAGAAAACATGTTTTATCTTCAAGGATTGTAGACACTTCAAACATGCACACTTTCCAACAACCTCCAATTTACACAAAAAGATGAACAAAAGATCATCCGTTAGTAATAATCATTGGCGATCCATCAAAACTTGTTTCTACAAGACGTCAACTTTCTACTGATGCTTTATGGTGCTATTTCCATGCTTTATTAGCTAAAGCAGAGCCGAGGAATTATAAAGAAGCAATGGAAGAATCTTGTTGGATCAAAGCCATGCAAGAGGAAATCTATGAATTTAAGCGACTTAAAGTATGAGAGTTAGTACCAAGACCTGACAGAGCTATGATCATCAGTCTAAAGTGGATCTTTAAAGTGAAACTTGATGAATATGGCAGGGTGCTAAAAAATAAGGCACGGTTAGTTGCAAAAGATTATCATCAAGAAGAGGGGATCGACTTTGAAGAATCGTTTGCATTAGTCACTCGCATTGAAGCTATATGAATATTCTTAGCATATGCTGCACACAAGAATATGGTAGTCTTTCAGATGGATGTGAAGATGACATTTCTAAACGGGAATTTAAAGGAAGAGGTGTACATAAGTCAACCAGAAGGGTTTGTTAATCAAGAAAATCTGAATCATGTATTCCGATTAAAGAAAGCACTTTATGGATTATAACACGCTCCTCGTGCATGGTACAACCTACTCTCCAAATTCCTCCTCAGCTAGAAATTTGTCAAAGGTGTAGTCCATCTGAAGTTGTTTACCCGAAAGGAAGGAAATGATCTCATACAGGTACAAACTTATGTTGAAGACATCATTTTTGCTTCTACTAATCTAATCTTTTGTGATAAAATTGAAAAATTAATGAGAAATTGATAACGCTCAAATTATACATGTTTTATATGCGTTATCGATGCTTTTATGTATATATTGGTTAATAATAAGAACTTTCAGTACTTAGTCAAGTATATTTGCTATTGTATGTTCTATGTACGTGTCATGGAAGAAAATGGAAGAATATACGAAGATTTGAAGCTTAAACAAAGATATAACTGAAGATAAAGATCTCCTGACACCTGTTTACTGTTTTGGCCATAACTCGGTCATACGAACTCCCTTTTAGTTGATTCAAGCGGCCACGGAAAGAGAATTGAATTATATACAATTTTGAAAAAGGCTACGAGCTAAAAATATAGGATATTGGAAATCATAACACAATGGAAGATAGATGGATTAGCTAAATCTAGAAAGAGAGAGAGTAAGAGAAAAAGCTTTCTAGTGAGAGAAAGTGTAACTTGTATAATGAAATGACTAACCACCTCTTTCATGGCATGGAAGAGGCTTATATAGTAGCTTACAAACTGGCCTATGGGCCTTGATAGTGGGCTTACACGTTGGGTTTAATACCCGGCCCATTACAGAGTGTTATACATTGAACGATTAACTATGATCTACAATAAATGGTAAAATACGTGAGGTGGCCGAGTCTATATCTAATATCTAACAATCTCCCCCTAAGGGTAGTCACCCCAGGAAATACTAACTTAGCAATCTTCTGATTGATCTTGTATATATCTTGTAAATTGATGTAGTGGTCTTTGTCTTGTGGCTTGTGATTGTACTTGATATGTAAACTTGCGCTTTTTTGAGATCATCAACCAAATATAATATCTGATCATCAACTTGTGGCTTTTCACCGTCTTGTGATCTTGTGTCTCATAGACCGAATGCTCATACCTTTCTTGATCTTAAAAACTTGAATAATTTGTTCTTGAAGTTCTTTAGCTTTGATACTTGGCCACATCCAGAGGAACGCGTAATATCAGAGTCGTGGAAGCTTAGAAGCTAATGCTTGAGCTTTCATGATTTCTTTGAATGTGTTGGTGAAGTATGAGCATGCGGTAATGAACTTGTCTTTGCCAGAACAGGATGACACCATCTCCATCTTTATATGAATCTGTAATAAAACAGTTAGCAATAAAGAGAAAAGTTGGTTTGAAAATCAATCGACGTGTTACTTAGTGGAAGTGTTTTTGTAACACATTGAGAGTTTTAAGCTTTTATCAAAGTTCATCAACCGTCAATTCATATACTGGAACAAGTTTGATTCTTGTAGAATCGCACCATCGTTTCTTTCCAGTTGACACAGTTTGTTCATTTAGGAACTACAACAAGTCAACTACCAAGAGTTTGTTTGATGTTGTCTCTAGCAGGATTTCCATCTTCACTGTGATACTTAGGTATCACTCGGATGTTCTGGCAATACCACAAGGATAATGCGTAGGACTCTTACGATAAACCTTTTTTCACATTGTGTGAAGAACAAGCAATATGGATTAGTGTCCTAATGAGATTAATTAATGATCTCTTGGCTCTAGACTCAATAGTGCATTTTGGTTTTAGTGATCAAAGGCTGGAGCAGACTGCCACCTTTTTAATATCAACTAACTCGGAGTGAGAAAGTCAATAGATAACATGTTTAGTCTCCATGAGAAATGAAACAGAAATATTTTGAGAGATTCTAGAGGGCTAGGAGGATTGTGCATTGCATCACTGGGTCCTTGATGTTAGTCTTCAATGTCAGCAATCATCATTGTGATTCTGACAGCAGATGTATTGACCCGGTTTCTGCTTAAGTATATGGAGGGCTTCTTTCTTTACACCCTTTATCCTTACATTTCTTTTTAATTCTTTAACCCCTTCAGTGCTTATCGAGACTTCATGACTAGAAACTGTTGTGGGGTTTCGTTCCAGTTCTAGCTCTTATCTCAGTCTGTCACTATTCTTTATTCTCACATAACTCCTTTTTTATGTCATAACTAAGGATTCTAACACTAACTGTAGATTGTCTAGGTAGATCCCTTCGGTTCTGGCTGGATCATGGAACTAATACTTAACCTTACCCAACCTTATTAACTCTGATAAAATTAAATATGGTCGGGTCTTTTTGGTACAGTTTTACCTTTCTATAAAACTAATTGAAAAATTGCTATTCTGGTACTTGGATCATAAATATATCACAAGCTTTTAGTACCTTGAATCTTTTTGAATTTTTAGAAACGCTCCCCCTCAACATGTGCATCGATTAAACGAAACTGTTTAGCACAAGGAGAATGGAGTATACACGTGAGTCTACAAAATCACATTTGTTTATCAGTTCTCATATTTAAATCACATTTTCTCCCTTTACCAAAAATTTTAAACCCATTGATATTTTGGATACCAATGGATTCGAATATGTTGGAAAAACTGGGAGAAAAATGTGTTGATTAATCACAAGCCGAGTGAGGAACAACGTAATGCTCCTCTTGAATCTATGAGGGTACGTGTGAGTGACAAGTATAAAAAATTTGAAAGATTTTGAGTTTAGCGAGAAAACTCTTGAAAAACTTTATACTTGTCACTGAACACTTAACTATACACTACATACTTATAATAATGTACAAGATATATACTGGAACAAGTTTACCCCATTCTGGTGGAAGACTATTCAGAAACTTAGTATTCACTTGAACTAGTTACATTGTCATTTAAATAATGTTTATGTCATTGATAAGTTGAGAAAACCGCAAGTAATACTCATATAGTGTTTCACCCTTCACATGAGAGAACTTTTCAAACTCGTTATACAGCTTACACTCACGTTCTTGCTTTGACAATGATGTTCCTTGCATAAGTAGCTTAACTCTATCTTGTATCTCTTTGGCAACTTTGTGATGATTGACGAGAGAGTAAACATCTGGTGTAAGACCTTGAAGAACAATGTTGGTAGCCTTGAGATCATAATCAGCTTGAAGTTTTTCTTTGTCGGATAGTTCTTCATAAATCTTGAGCCTAACAGTGCCATCCTCTTGTTCAATAGTAGGCCAGAAAAGTGGACCGTTTTCAACTAAGTTAAGTATGATCCGTCCGTGTTCCTTACCTTGAATGTAGAGTTCCATACGACTTTTCCAAGTCTCATACATTGGTTTGTCAAGCATAGGAGGACGGTTGTCAGCACCGGTAACAATTATGAATTTAGCTAAGGCTGTCATTTGTGGAAAAAAATTTTTGTTTGTTAAAATGAGAAAAGATAACTATTTGATCGTTCAGTGATTAGAAGAATTTGTGTTAAAGCTGTTGTTTTTAAAGTGATAAAGTATTGGAATTACACGGTATTTACAATTCTTGGAAAACTGAAAATATAAGTTAATATTTCACGGGATTTTACAAATCAAAGAAAAAAACCGAATAAATCACCTAGAAGAAATCGCCCAAAGACAATGTATAAATCGCCCAATATGCAATGTATAAATCACCCAAGGAACACTGTATAAATCACCTAAGAGAAGTGGTATAAATCTCCCAATGAAAGTGGTATAAATCGCCTGAAGTACACGTATAAATCGCCTAGAAGAAAGGTATAAATCGCCCAAGACACAACGTATGAATCGCCCAATACACGATGTATAAATCGCCCAATACACGACGTATAGATCACCTAGAAGAAGCTCCCTAATCCATACCCGTTACAATAAGACTCCATATGAACTGCTAAGAGATCACACACCAGAACTCAAGTATCTTCACGTTTTTGGTGCTTTATGTTATCCAACAAACGACTTTGAGGATATTGGGAAACTTCAGCCAAAAGCAAACATTGGAATCTTCTATTCACCATCAAATAAGGCGTACCGGATCTACAACAAAAGGACCGGACAAATAATGGAAACAATGAACGTATAATTTGATGAACTTACTCAAATAGCTTTTGAACAACTCGGTTCAAGAATCGAACTTCATGGTTTGACTTCTGGACACATTAGTTTAGGACTCGTGCTTAACCAGGCTACTTCAACATCAGCTAAACCTTCTACAAAGAATGACTGGGATTTGCTGCTTCAACCTATATTTGATGAATACTTCAAACCTCCATGTGTTGTATCTACCCCTATTTCCCCTGCAACTCTACTTCCACCAGATGCAGCTGGAGCATCTTCTTCTTCTTTCACTTCCATTGATAAAGATGATCCCTCTCTAAGTACTTCACCAAACATTGATGCAACAAACTCTCCAATCAATTCTACAAATGTTGAAACACATAAATAAGTTGTAGAGTTTGATAGTGATACATTTACAAATCCATTTGCTCCTCCAGACACCAGCTCAGCTAAGTCATCTTCAAGGATTATCGACACTTCAAACATGCACACTTTTCAACTACCTCCAATTTACACAAAAAGATGGACAAAAGATCATTTGTTTACAATAATCATTGGCGATCCATCAAAACATGTTTCTATAAGTCATAAACTTTCTATCAATGCTTTATGGTGCTATTTCCATGCTTTCTTAGCTAAAGCAAAGCCAAAGAATTACAAAGAAGCAATGGAAGAATCTTGTTGGATCGAAGCCATACAAGAAGAAATCCATGAATTTGAGCGGCTTGAAGTATAGGAATTAGTTCCAAAACCAGACAGAGCTATGATCATCAGCCTAAAGTGCATATTTAAAGTAAAACTTGATGAATATGGCGGTGTGCTGAAAAATAAGGCTCGGTTAGTTGCAAAAGGTTATCGTCATGAAGAGGGGATCGACTTTGAAGAATCGTTTACACTTGTCGCTCGCATTGAAGCCATCAAAATATTCTTAGCATATGCCGCACACAAAAATATGGTAGTATTTCAGATGGATGTAAAGACAACATTTCTGAATGGGATTTTAAAGGAAAAGGTATATGTGTGTCAACTAGAAGGGTTTGTTAATCAAGATCATCCGAATCATGTATTCAGATTAAAGAAAGCACTTTATGGTTTGAAACAAGCTCCTCGCGCATGGTATGACCTGCTCTCCAAATTCATTCTCAGCCAGAAATTTGTCGAAGGAAATGATCTCATACTGGTACAAATCTATGGTGACGACATAATTTTTGATTCCACTAATCCAATATTTTATGATAAATTTGCAAAATTAATGAGCAAACATTTTAAGATGTCAATGATGGGACAAATATCATTTTTTCTTGCACTTCAAATTTCTCAAAGTCCTAGAGGCATCTTCATTAATCAATCTAAATATGCTTTTGAAGTTCTCAAAAAGTATGGTTTAAAACAATGTGATGATGTTGACATCCTCATGGTGGGACAGTTAAAACTGGATAAGGATCCAAACGGGACTCTAGATGACCTTACTCGTTATCGAGGAATGGTCAGATCTCTTATGTACCTCAGAGCCAGTAGCCCTGACCTAGTGTTTGTCGTCTGCATGTGTGCCTGATACCAGGCAAAGCCTACCGAAAAGCACTTAACTATGGTAAAATGGGTCTCTCGGTACCTAAAAGGAACCATTAATATAGGTCTGTGGTATCCAAAGGACACCGAATTTAATCTACCAGTTTTTGCAAATGATGACCATGCAGGTTGCCAAGATTCAAGACGTAGTACATCAAGAAGTGCACAGTTCCTAGGAGAAAATCTTGTTAGTTGGTCATCCAAGAAATAAAAGTGTACCGCAATATCAACTACTAAAGCTGAGTATATATCCATGTTTGATTGTTGTACTCAAATCCTCTGGATGCTTTCTTAGTTAACTGACTATGGATTTCACTTCAACAAGATCCCATTGTACTCAGACTAAAAAAGCGCCATTGCTTTATCTTGAAACACAGTGCAACACTCCAGGACGAAACACATCGTTGTTCGATACCACTTTATTAAAGAGCAAGTTAAAAATGAGTTGTAAGCTATATATTGTTAAGATCGATTACCACTGACGAATATCTTACAAAAGCTCTCGCGAGAGAATCTTAGAATTATTGATTAACTGCCTCAGCATGCAAGCATTACGCCAAAGTGAAACATCTTTCAAAACAGACGAAGATTAATTCTTTACATATCCTTTGTACATAAGTATTCAAGTTTATTAAAAATGAAAATCTTTTGTAGACGTTGAGTAAATTTTCATTTTATAAAATTTTATAAAAACCAAATACAAAAATATAAAATTTCAAAATCAAAATATAAAATTTGAAATTTTTTAAAAACCATAAAAAATCTTCTCGACATGTCTTTTAGAATCGATAATATCTACGACCTTAGAAATGTCATCCAATAATGACACGGGATTGTAGATAAAGTTCGACTGAAAGTTTCCACAAGATTTCAAAACGCATGCGACTACTATAACAGATACAACATCACATAAAAGTATTTACTGTTACGCTAAGCTTATGACACCGATGCTAATAAGACAGGGCATATCATATCATGCCACTTAGTAGTCCTGTCCTTAACTGGTGTCCCAAACCAAAGACCATCACAACGCACAATCGACATGACATATATCCGTTTGTTCTTCGTTAAGTGGAACCAAAGCAGATAGGGATAATTAGTCCCAATAGATCTATTTACGCATTCGCGCTCACTTAACCAATCTAACTGGCCATAGGTGACTAACGGTTCATGATAGTTTAGGCAATAGTGGTTTGTAAGCAACTTAGGTAACACATAAACATGTAAAACTCACGTTGAGAACTTGTGTCCAATTTTAAAAGCAAACAATGTTTTTCACCCCAAAGTATAAAGCATTTGAAAATAGGTAAAATGTGGGGCTATGAACTCACCTTAAGCAAGTGGTGAATCGATAATCAACGAGGGAGAAATAAAGCCGAAGGGTCCTACACGCGACCTAAATAAACGCCGCGTCTCAGAAATACAGAAATCATGCCAAGAATTGTACAATATGTTCACTACCAAAGACATCCATGTGTGTTTGTGCTTTAGTTTGTTTAATAAAGTATGACTAAATAAAATTATAGAGTTTTTCGTCAAGTCTTGGCGTTCATCCAAAAATTACTACCTTTAGAAAGTTTCTATTTTGGGAAAGTTTTTAGTTTCAAGACGTTAATACCGTCCCCTATATTTGTTAAGTTTCCATATAATCAAATGCGCTAACTAACCATAATCGCTTAACTTCCAAGTCCGATCCGCTAAATTTTACCAAACTTAGTATTTTCAGTAACTTTATCACTTTTCCTAAAATATGTAAATGATGTCTTCAAATGATGCTAATCTATATATATATATATATGTGTTACTATATGTTTCGCTAGTGTTTAGAAAGTCTAAAAATATTTGAAAGTGTTCGAATACCCTTTTTACTATTCACATCAGCACACTATTCATTGGGTTTTTGCCGAAAAATGTTTCAAGTTTCATTTAGCTATAACTTGGCCGTTTTAAGTCCGATTTTAAAGTGCGATATGTGAAAAACTATCTATTCGAAACAAGCTCTTCAAAACCTACTTTTACGCCTAATGAAAACATTTTTAGGTCGCTCAAAACCTCAAAACAAATTTGGGACAGCAAGCTTTTTTTGTCAAAAACGCAACCAAAATCCATCCAAACTTCACAATAGAGCATAGTCTATCCTAATCTCCGTTCACAACTAATCCACCACAAAACCACACCTAAATCTAACATAATCCTTTCATTTCTATTGTTGCAACACTCATCAACTCTCTTCTCTCCAAGAACATAATATTTGACTTAGGAAACTAAAGTAGTATCATTATACATGAAATCTTGTTTTTAAAATCTTTCAAAATTTAAAACACAACATATGGATGTATGGATCTTGAACATATAAAGAAAAATATAAGTAAATCACAAAAAGTAGTTAGGGTTTTCTTACAAAAGATGATGAACAAGATGGAACACAAGAGATCTTGAAAGAAAAATAGTAGATCTTGAAAACCCAAGTATAATTTCAAAACCCTAACTCTTGAATCTTGAGAAACCTTTGAAAATAAATAAACCTACACTTGGATCTACCTTTGAAACTCTTGGAAATGATCTTGGATTACTTGAATTGTGAGTAGGATCAAAGAAAATGAAACCCTAGTTGGGTGTTGTTGTGCCGTGAGCAAAGAAGAGGAGAAAAGAGAGATGAGAAAATTTTTGAGGGCTTATGAAATGAAAGTGTAACCCTAGGTGATGAGTTAGTGTTATTTATAGCTTCAATTAGGGTTTTGGTGGTATCATATCACTCATGTGACAACACACACCAAGAGGAGTGAGTTCTTGGTTCGTCAAAACTAGCCACAAGGGGGGGGGGGGGGAGTTCAAGCCAACTTTGGCTCCAAGTTTAGCTCATGGCTTGGTCTTGGCTCACCAATAATAGTCTAAGTGTGTAAGAAATGGCATGCATGCAAGTCACTAGCCAACAAAGTTGTCATTTTCCTTCACATGCATGGTAAGTTTTCAAATTTTGAATTAGTGGAGCATAAATAATTTAATTTCAAGTCCAAGCTTGTCCATAGGCTAAAATTTCATGGGTAGAGGTGAGGACATGAGCATGATCATGAAATTTTTGTACTTAGGGTATATGATTATCGATAACTTGAGTTTACACGAAAAGATTTCAAAAAAACGAAAAATTTAAAACACGTCACATCCAGAATAGGTCGGTGATAATATATCCAACTAAAATATCTCTAATGAAATTTACTGGGCTATAATTACGCGCCCATTAGCTTCTCGATCGATAACAGGTGACTTATTAATAACCGATGCCGGAACGCGCCCGATGACGTTTTTCAGATTTACGCGGTTTAACTTCCCGGTAAACTATCAGATTCAAACGTAACGTATAAAAGTCAAAGATAATAATCAGAAAAGTTTAAAAATATTGACCTGAACTCACGGGGTGTGACAGTTTCAGTATGAGAGACTGGCACATGTTTGGTGGTGACTTAAATCAATTTAAAACACAATAACATACACAAGAAGATAATTAGAAGATAGAAGAGCGGTCTAGCCAATTATAAGAAAACTGTATTAACCGTGATTAATTCAATTAAAATGCTAGTTTGTTTATTTTAGTGCAATGAGTGCTTATTTTGAGGTTACACATCATTCCAAGATTTAGGCGGCACTTCTTCCTAAATCCTAGACACGTAAGATTCTGTCACAATTAAACGCATCCGCATAAAGCATCCTATTTGCTGATTATAATCTATCTTAGGAGATTAATAATGGTGATCTTATTAAACCCTAGCTCATCAAGACTTTACCCACTTACTGGTTAACGGCTCTTTATATACTAGTAGTCCACTGTCCGAGTCTTTACTAAAGGAAGAAGAATGCTACACTAGGTCACCTGCTAGAATAACTTATTCCCTTAAGCGATTGGTAAAGATAGGTTAATATTTGTGATCCTATTACTCTAGATATATAAATTGGGGATATAGAGAGCCTTCCCGGCATCTAGCTAGCTAGATATTTTGCATTCTTAGATCTAGTTGAATGATAGGTCGCATACTTAAGCACATAAACAAGTATGAATTGATAAACATAATCAACAACCAACAATAAATTAAGCAAATGATATAAACAAACCAAACATTTAAATCTTCATAAACATGGCTATATCCAAGGGTATTAGCCCTTAACCATTGTAATTAATACAAGAATAATAATCAAATCAACCAAGGTAAACTAACCGAGTTAAACGGATGATACCAAAAATTGAATGATTATTAGAGTATAGGGATTGCAAGGTGTTTCCTATGGAATTAGGAGCTTTTCTTGATCTCTTCTGCTTTTCTTGTCATCTGAAAATTGACTTTTGTGGTTAGGGTATCGAAAATATGATCAAGCACACCTAAACTCATTTTTAGGTTTTCTATTTATAGTGTCTGGAATTTCTTCGATACGCCGTATTGGTTGAGGTCAATACGACATATTAGGAGTTTTCTGGAGTAGGGACCACGTTCAATATCTTCTAGAATCTTTGTATACTATACCTTGGATACGGCGTACGATATCCTCTTGACACGGCATATAGGTCTTCATGGTTTCTTGTGAAGTGCAGGCACATATACGCCATATCTTCCTTGATGGATACTACGTATAGTCAGTCAGAACAGTTTCCTCAGATTTCTTCGTTTGAGCTCCATAATTCGTGCCTTTTTTTAATCTTCACAAAGTACTCCATAATTACTGCGAATCTCAAATATAAACGATTAAGTATCAATTCTTGCAATAATTATATAAAATGGGTAATTTACATAGGATAAGTGATGCTATAAAAGTGACGTTATTTGATGTCATCACTCGTGCAATTTGGATTTTAGAAATTGTCATGAGAAAATTCTAAGCTTGTTTTTTCTTAAACCTAAGTATCCTCTCATTTAACTCACCAATTACTTGTTGTATTTGGTGACCTCTAACTTCTTTGACACTCTTAAGATTACCAGGCTCCGAAACATTAGTTTATAATGAACGAGACCTAACCGGATCTTGAACTATGGGTTCATTGATCCTGTCATCTTCTACTAAAAGAGATGACTTAGGATCGGGTAGAGTCTCATCAATGGTCACATTGAGCGATTCCTCAATTCTCAATGTTTTCTTATTAAGCATTATTTATGCCTTACTAGTTTGAGAGTATCCTAAAAGTACACCTTCGTACGACTTTAGGTCGAACTTAGTGAGATGTACTTTAGTGTTAAGTATAAATACTTTGCAACTAAAGACCCTAAAGTAATCTAATGAAGGCTTCCTATTTCTAAGGATTTCGTAGGGTGTTTTATTAATGAATTTTATAATATAAACCCTATTAAAAATATATGTATCCGTATCTAATGCATGACGCCAAAACTTTTGTGGAATGGATTACACGTCTAACATAGCATGACTTATCTTTCTTAACTTATGATGTATTCTTTCAGTAATCTCATTCGATTGAGAATTGAACAGGCCCGACAAGTTATAAGACATTCCATGTTGTTCACAAAAGCTTCTAAATTGGAACTTATTAAATTTGCTACTATGATTGGTTACAATTGAAACAATAGAACAATCATGTAGGTTTTCAAGCTTTTTGGACAAGATATTAAAATTTTCTAAGACATCATCCTTAGACTCTACAAATATGACCCAAGTGTAGTTTGAGTGATCGTATACAATCATCAAAGTGTAGAAGTTTCTTTCATAACTTTGTATTTAAGATGGACCAAACAAATCTAAGTGTAACAACTCTAAAACCTTAGTAGTTGACACTTCATTCCTAGTCCTATTATTTGCATTACCTTGACTCTCTAGACCACACGTATATAGTTCATTTCTCCTATAACTCTTAGCAAGCGATTTACCATTTTTAGTAATACCGATTGTATGTTTTATGTCTTATAAATCTTAATTAAACCTTATGAAGTGTGGAAAGCGAGTTTTAGGAATTATGGACGCCAAATGAGAGTTTTCTAAAAAGTCATGATAACTCTAAACAGCACTGACGCACTGATGACGCTCCAACGCAGACCAACGCGCCTGGGACTGAGCAAAATTCATGCTCAAAGTGTAGATCTCCTTTCTTCTCTTTCCGTGGCCTTTTGAATCAACTAAATCGGAGTTCAGACAAAGAAGTTATGACCAAAATACTAAAGCAACTTCTAAAACTTAATTTCTTCTTTTGGGTTTAGTTGTTGATGATTTTTATGTGTTCTTAAAGGCCTAAAACTTAGATTATGATTTATTCAAGTTATGAAGTTGTAAACACAAGAATAAATTCCTAAACACATGGCATGCAATTTTAGTCTCACTTTATGTTAATTACCTTTAAGTTTCTAGGTTCTCCTAATTTTGAGGTTGTGTCAAAAATAAGCTACCTAGAATCAAATAAGCTCACATAGAATTTTTGACAACTAATTTATATAAAACTATTAGAGGTTAATAAACATAAAAAGAAGACTTACCTTGATTTTCATGGATGATTTTAGCTTCGCGACCATGAGATAAAGGTCCATCATTAATACTTTATTTATTAATAGCATTAACTCAAAGTCTACGTCTAAATATGATATGTACACCATCACACTCCTTGTATGAAGTATGTAACCCTCTACTATTAATCATGTTCTTAGTGCAACTACTATCCACAATCTAATCAACCGGTTCAAGCCTATACCTAACAAACATGCAATTTAAAAACTTGGTCCCCAATAGTGGTTGGGTCCATTGGTGTTAGCATAAAAAGCTCCCAAGTTATACATTCTTAGGTCTTAAAGTAATACACTAAGTGTGTTAAAACCGAACCTTGAAAACATAGACCATGGGTTGTTTTGAAAATTTTGTTGGTTTTGAAATTTTGGTCCAAAGTTTTGAGGGTTTTGTGGTCTAAAATCTTTGGTTTGGGTAGGAGTTGTCTCTTATTTAAGATGAGTTGTATTGATGATGTGAAGACCTTTGGTTCTTGAAAAAGTTTATTCTTGATGAAGATTGGTTTGTAAAATTAGGTGTTGGTAAGAGTGGTCTTGGTCGCCTTGAGTTTTAGTGCATCCAAGTCCATTATGTGAAACCGGTTTGTAAAATTGAATTTTGGTTTCACATCTTACAATGGGTAATTGAGTACCTTGAGTGTTGGCAAAACAAGTTTGAGGAACGATGGGTTTAAAATGAGCATTTAATGGATCATCATTTTTACTCTCTTTTACAAACAAGATTGGTTTGCTTAGACTCTCGGAAGTGGTTTTCTTAGCTTTTGAAAATCCAAGACCTTCCTTATCATGGGACAATTTTTGATGACATAACATGTCATCCAAAATACTACTACCCTTTTTAAATTTGGAAAAGCTCAACGCTTCTTCTTAAAGTTTAAAGACATTACCTTCTGAAGAGTCAACCTTTTGTGTGAGTAGCTATTAGAAATTATATTTGAGTTGATAAGACAAAACATATGAAAGTTGAAGGACTTAAAAGAAAAAAGAGGAATTCTTCATATGATGGAAGATTACAGAAGATTATTATAAAAGTTAGGAAGATTTAGTTGTTTCCTAATACTTATCCTTTGTAAAACCTAATATGTCTATTATATAAAGAGATACAGGTTATTAGGTTTAGGTGTACAAGTTGTGAGTTCCATAGTGTACCTAAATGTGTGTGTGTATTCCAGGTATGAGAATGTAGACATCATATGTAGTATTAGCCTCAAGGTCAAGGTAACTTGATCCTGTTATAGTTCATTGATGTAACCGTATTATTCTGATCAAATAATATCGGGGCTTGATGTTTAGTAGTAAAACCTTGTTGGATATCATTATGTTCTTTGATTAATTCCGCTGTGCTTATATGTTATCAATGATATTTGTAAAACTTATCCTAGATGGGCTTAAATGATTCTTATCAGGTGGTATCAGAGCCTGGTGGCTCTAGATATCTAGGATCTCAAGGTTTTATAGTCGAACAAACAAAAAGAGTCAATTTTTTGACAAATTTGATAAATCTTGCAAATTCGGTAAACAGTTTTTGTTTTTTGGTGATCTGGCAAATTCGGTGAAGATAGGGTTTTCAGCAAACCCTAATTCGGTAAGAAAAGTTTTGAGTATCATAAAGGTCATCGACAAGGAGACTTAAGATTCTGATTTGCTGGAAGTTTGCATCATAACAGTTTGATGGTTTTGGACTGCATAGACACGGCCTTTTATCTGCAAGTTGATTCTGTTTTGGTATTTGTTCCAACTAGTAGGTCGAAACCCTAACTTTAAGGTTTTATCTTTATTACTTGTTGGTTTTTATCTGGTGATCTGATTGGTGTTTGGCTATGTTTATCTTAATGCGATAACATCTCAAGATATGACCTATGTCTTATGGTTTTGTTGTTAAGTGATGCAATGTTTATCTTTTGTGGAA
>BQNB010009314.1:8730-82801 GCA_026074375.1 Tanacetum coccineum | reverse complement strand
AACTTATTATTGAAAGCTAATAAAGAATTTCCCTTGGAATGCATTATCTTGAACACTTTATGACTTCAAGGAAGACATTGAGTATTAGAGTAGCGGAAGACTTAAGTAACATGTACTTAAGCTTTTAACAAATCTATATTTGTTGATCGAGTATGAGCATGTGGCTATGAATACGACCCAACTGGAACGAGGAACCGCCACCTTTGAGTAAACCTGCAATTAATAGGTTAGTAATAAACAATTTATATGGATAAACATAGCTTTGTCAATCGTCTTGGTTCAGTTGTAATAACCGTTGGTTTCCTGTTTTATAGTATGAATATTGTACATGTGATAAGGTAGATTCAAAGAATCTCATTGATAGGGTTTCTAGCTCAAAGTATTGGATCCTCTAACGCATGTGCATCAGATTCACCGTACTTTCTTGTTCTCATTACCAGAATGTCTTAAAGCAGACAACATAATAATAGTGAATTGGTTAGTTATTGATGTGAGGGTTGTAATGGACTTTAGCAAGAAGTTTTACAACTCCCTAGGAAGTGTACCTAATTGTTGCAGTGTAGTATAGGCAAGACTCAGGGGTTGTTATCATTCTCAAAGGGAATAGGTTAGGAAGGCTTGATCATGGTCTAACAGAATTCTAGGAGTTGAGATAAGACTCTTTTTGTATTTTTGTATTTATAAGAAAACAGGTAAATCAATGGTTTGAGAGGTTGGTTTGATTAACTAATAATTAAACTAATTATAATCTATGCTACTGGTGATAACTTTATGATAAAGAAATGTATTTACCTAATCATGCACTACTCCTCAAATTTCTTCTCCTAGATCCGTTGCTTTGTCACACATGTGATGATCTATGTAAGTATTTCCTAGGTCATGAATGGATTACACAAACCCGTCGTCTATTTAATATTCCGTTAAGGCAACGCACAAGTAAGGTAGTATGAAGACTATTACAAGGCCCCGAAGAGTATATTAAATGCATGTGAAATATCTTAAGAGGGATCAACCACATAATGGGTAAGGTAGTATGAAGACTGTTACTGATGGTATCCTTTCTACACACTCACGTTTCCCTAGACATGTCAACAGTGATACAGACAAAAGATGGTTTTCTAAAGCTTAACGCGCACATTCATCAACAAGAAGCAACATCAAAAGGATCTACAACCTAAGTTTTATGCAATCATAGATAAATACAAAAGGAGGGTTTAGCCTTGCATGTTATAAAGAAAGCAAGAAGTTAAATCAATCAAACAACACATAGACATATTGAATGATTAATGATAAATAACCTTACTTGATCAAAACATGGATTCAAGGTAATACAATAAGGTTTTGAGGCCCTAAAATGACCTACAAAGCTGCTAGAATGACTAGGGTTCATCTCCCTAGGTTTATACAAAGTTACACACTTAAAACCCTAAAAACGGTTTTATATTTATAGAGATATCGACGTGACGGCATCGCTTAGAAATCATGACGCCGTTGCCACGTAGATGATTCTAGATCCTCTTTAAGTCGGCCACGTCCTGACGTCGTCGCGAAATTCCTGACGCCGTCACCATATAGATCACGACGGCGTCGCTTTATGCCCGCGACGCCGTCTCCACACACTGTATGCATAAACCTTCAAGAGATTTGGTGTAGGTCAGTAATCTTGTTCGTTTCTTCTCCAAATGAGCCCAAGTCACGTGTATTTCCTCCGAAAGCCATCCAAATGCTAAAAACCTGAAAACAAACGATTAAGCATGTAATCTAGGCATATTTGCATGATTTATGAGGTTAAATGACCCCTAAAAGTGTATAAAATGACACCTCATCAATTATCAAGTTATATCACCACCTAATAGTTTTGTTTAGTTTATAAGTGTTAAAACAACGTTTGAGAATAAGTGACCAAGTATGTTCTTCCGAAATAATTTCTTATAACTTAGGAAATCATTTAAAATCATTTTGCTTGATTTAGTATTTTTATTTTCTATATAATAATGTTATATATATAGTTTAATTGTTTTGCAGAATAATATTTATAAAGTTTAAAACATGTATAAATATTATATAAGTGTTACAACATTATTTCTTAAGGTTTATATATCCCAAACGGACCCGAAAACACTCAAAAACCTCAATTTATATTTCTAACAGCAACCATTGTGTTTATAAAAAGTGCAGAATATTTTATATAAAAGTTTACTAACTTTCATGATGTCTAGTTCACAATTTATACACTTCTAAGCTTTGAAATCATTGATATTTGTAGTAAAACATCATTTCGAACAAGTTTGTCGCTTTATATTTTGGCCAAATCGAACCCGAAAGCCCTCAAAAACACCGATTTCAAAGTTCACAGTTTTCTCGCAGTTTTTCACAGTTTTTTCACAGTTTTATAAAAGCTATGAAAAAGTATATAGTTTTTGAAATCTTTAAAAATTCATAACTTTCTCGTTTTAACTCCGTTTTGCGCGTTCTTTATATGTAGGAAATCGTATCAAGATGATCTATCATAATAAAATGTTTACAGGTTTTATAAAAAGCTGTACCAAAATAGTTTATACAAACTGTTTTTGTATAAAAATATTTTTTATACATTTATTTATCGAAATCTTGCAAAATTCATCTCTTTCGTTATAGCTCCATTTTTCAAGTTTCTTATGTATTCAGAATCGTGTTGAAATGTACTATTTAAATATAAATTTATATATTTTATAAAAATTCGTATCTTTACAAGATAAATATTTTGTTCGAATATATATGTTATAAAAATTGTTATTATAACTTTATTTGGTGCAAGTCTTTTAAATTAACTAATACCACATCATTAGTATACTTTAAGTCCCCTAATTTATGTCTAATTATTTTATGTCCAATATGTCTAAATAAAATGTCCACAACAATTATTTATTTATAAAACTATATAAATAAATTTGTAATAATTAATTCTCAATTAACTATATAAATTATCCAACACTTGTAATCTATCAAATAAAATATGTTCTTGCATTTTAACATATTTTAAACACCTTTTCATTATGAAAATGTATTTTTTTGATTTTGTATAAACTTGTTTTATTTTATAACATTTATAAAATAAATACTAGATGGTGATTAAACAATATAACAAATATATATGTATGAAAATAAAATTATTATGAAAGTGCAGGGTTTATGTTAGACCTTATGTGAGTGAATGAAGATGTAAACACAAATCAAACCCTAGTTCTTCAACCCAAAATCCTTTTATAAACCCTAATTTCTTCTTCTAGTAACCCTTGATTTTATGAAACCCTAACTTTGAAATACCCTTGATATATCTTAGATATCAAACCTAAACACCCTTGTATGCTTGTAATCTTGCTAGAACAAAAACTATGGAACTTTCTTGCTACCAATTTTAAGCAGTAGTTTTTTAATAAGAAAGGAAGAGATTATGATTTTTCTTGTAAGTGAAATGTATGTGTATAAGTCTTACAATAGGCTTCCTTTTATAGTGCAAGTATTTAGTAAACCTCTACACAAACAATGGACTAGTAGTGGTTTAAGGACAAGGAGTACAAATGCTCTCCTCCTCCCTAGGAGGAGGCAATGGCTAAGAAGCAAGGAAAGACAAGGTGGGCTTGGTTATCCCATGGTTAAAAAAGTGATGGATTACATGGTGGTTAAAAGGAAGGTAGGGATTAATTAGAAGTGACTTTACTGGAGGATTAATCTTTATTACTTGTATGTTTATAAAGGGGACGGCTAATATGGGTTGATAAGGTAGAAATGATATAATTTTGTGTATTGGGTATAAGAGTGGGTATTTATTGAAGTATAGATGAGTATTGGTGCTTCCATGTATGCATAAATGTAATTTATTGTGAAATGTAAACGCTTTACGTAACCATTAAAAATAAAATATAAAAAGTTAATAATTAACTTTGTAATAATTATATAACACTTGTTTGACGTAAATTTTTATTTGTATGATGTCTGTTTACATTGAATGTTGATTTTTAGTTTACGCGATTAAACTAAACGTTGGAAATTAAAAGTAACGTGTAACAGTCTAAAAATAAATAACTGAATAAATGAAGTCTTAAAATGACCTAAAATAATGGAGTGTCATATTGGGCCTCATCGGGCTCATGTCGTAATTTATCAACCGTATCATGAAAATTACCATGGTCATATAATAGCTTACGGAGAGGCTTTTTAAGCAATTTGAGGCACTTCACAACTTTAAACATCCAAAATCTACTAACCGATTTCTGCCACCCATTCATAACAACCTCCTTGAATTGAGTATTGTGCACCAAAATATTATAGAATTTAAAGGACGGGGCTTTATAATAGAATTCATAGGAATACGACGAGTGATCCGATATACGATTGGGCTCAAATACCGTATTTGATCCCACAAACGACACATAGAACTCAATGTTAGCCATAATACGATCAATCTTCTTTAAAATCCCATCCTCTCCTTTTGTCTTCTGGTTCTATGTGAACCTAAGACATGTGTTGTTAACATCAGAAACCTCAAAAGCATCGACAAAATCTTGAAAATTGCGCATGCCCGTATCAATATAAAAAGACCCTGTAGACTTCTCATCAACATGAAGAGAGACATTAAAATTCCCTAACACACACCATGGCCTGTTTCGAACATACCCTTTATGAGTAATTAGGTTTTGCCACAAAGCACGATGTTAGATATATCAGTTGTGAGTGTAAACGAAGGAGCAAAACAACTCTTTCTTATCGGATTTGAAATAGATGCACACATGCATAACCCGATCATCAAAGGACACGACAACAACATTAACAATATTCAGATTCCAGCCCAAAATGATTCGAGAGCCTTTGACACAAAACAACCCATTAGAAGTCCATTGTCAATTCTTGAAAACCTTAAAACATAAACCTTGTAGATTTAAAGTTGTTACATGTGATTCCAGAATACCACACAAACACAAATTGTTTTCATATATTATTTAACGACCTCACTTTGTTTAGGAGCTTGGTTCATGCCCCGTATATTCCACGAAGCCAAATTATACATCATTAACCTCTTCATAGGGAATCCTTGCCCCTTTAGACCTATTAGATGTACTTGCAACCTGCTCACGGAACACCTCTTCAACCTCCTCATCATCATCCTCTAATATGTCATCATAATCAGTCGACTTCACATGAGGAGTATCATCAACATCTAAAACTTTATCCTTCTCCATTAACGTATCAAACGAGTTCCGAAGAGAAACCAAATTAATTCATTTATCCACACTAACCGTAGGTCGAGCAGTAGGCTGCTCCTTTATCTGATTTGACTCGACCTGGTGGGAGAAGTAGATCATATTCATTTGAAAATTTTGCTTTGTCAGATTCAAGTTCATCAACCTCTTTTTCAAGTGATTGAACATACTCTAAATATGCTAATGATGTAGGGATGTCGTTAAACTTCAACAAGAAGTTTTACAACTCCCTAGGCAGTACACATAATCGTTGTAGTGTAGTATAGGCAAGACTTGGGGTTGTTATCGTTCTCTAGGGGAATAGGTTGGGAAGGCTCGATCAAGATCTAACAAAGGTCTACGGGATTGAGAGAATATTCTTTTTGTATTTTTATGTTTTTATGAAAGCATGTAAATATCATGGTTTGAGAGGTTGGTTTTTTTATCTAATTAAACTAATAATAAGAAAATAAATCTAAACTACTTTTGTAATAACTTATATGGTAAACAAACGTAATTACTTAATCATACACTACTCCTCAGATTACTTCTCCTAATCTTGTTGCTTGGTCACACTCGTGATGACCTGTGTAAGTATTTCCTAAGTCATTAACGAATTACACGAACCCGTCGTCTATTTAATATTCCGTTAAGGCAACGCACATGTAAGGTAGTATGAAGACTATTACAAGACCCCTAAGAGTATATTATATGAAAACTAGAAGGGGGTTGACTAGTTTTTACCGTTTTAAAACTAAAACTTAGATTATCGACTTAAGTAAACTCAAGAGATATGCACAAGTGTATATGATAGTGATGCAATAAGTAAATAAGTAATCTACGAAATATGAACAAGTAAAGATAAGAAAGATCAAACCGATGACACAATGATTTATAGTGGTTCGGCTACGAAGCTCCTCTTCGCCTTACTCCACTCCCCAAGTACCCAACTTGAGAGTTATCTTCACTATGTCAACAAGCTCCATTTGGCGAAGAAAACCATACACATCGCTTACACTTTTTCTGGTACTAAGCTAAATACAGAGTTCTACTTCAAGATAGAACCAATCTAACACACTATGTATTTTGAGGCCTAAATACTAACCTATCATACACATATGATACACACAACACATAACACAATATATACAAGATGAATGATTATCACAAACGTGATGACACAACTAAACTATTAACACTTGAAGCTTGACGTCTTCTTGAGTGTTCTTCACTAAAGAGTGGAATGAGTTGATCACTTGTAATGGATTATGTAACAAGTATAATGATCAAAGAATATAAAAGATAAAAGATGTATGTGAAAAATATTTGTCAAGAGTTCTTTAAAATGAAGGCTTAAGGTTGCTATTTATAGGCAAGCCTTTGAAATTCAAATGCTGTCCCAAAAAGCTTGATGGTGTGACCCACGGATCCACCATCAGTTGGATTTGTGCCTTGTTACGGTGGATCCGTCTGAGGAGCTGGGACAACATTTGTCATTTTATGATTAACCCCAAATCTATACAAAATATTGTTTTGTACTTATTAAAACTAGTTTAATAGATTCTTCTAGAACAAAATATTTCTTATCACCAATAAGGAAAGATTTTCTAGATTTAGGAAGATTTAGAAAGATTATTTCCACTTATGGTTAATCTTATTTTGTCTTACATGATTAATATAACTAGCTTATAATTAATCATGTGTTAACTTAAATCATTTGATTAGAAAGGGTTTATGCAAATGATAATATTTTTCTTTGATCATTAACTATGTTTAATAATGCCAAATTCATACCTTAAGTGATTTGTCATTGTCAAGTAAACTTTCGACTAAATAACTTGTTTACGTAAACTTTTACGTAGTATGACATTATATTTGTTATTATCAAAACATGAAGATCATTAAATATAAATATTGTTTTTGCACGAATATTCGTATTAACAATCTCCCTCTTTTTAATGATGATAAAATATAAACTCATACTTATTAAAAGTTACTAAATAAGTATTTAGTAGATGAGTTTACATATCTTCTCCCCCTTTTTGTCAAAGCAAAAAGTGTTATAGAGGCTATCCTTGCAAGTCTTGTTTTTGACGAATGCTAAGTCACTTTGTTACGAATGCAAAGTAAACAAACGACTAAGTTGCAAGTGCTCCCCCTTGGTGTATACTCCCCTTTGCTTGGGGCACCAAGGAATCGAGCTATGGATGCATGCTACAAAACAAAGTTAGTAGACAAGCAAATATATATATGACATCCACATATGCACACATATACATTTTAACACAATAAACATCCATCATTAACACAACAAAATGAAATAATGTTAAATCCATTATAAGGGATAAAACATAAAATTTGGCGTTAAAGCCATTACATAATAATCTTAAACTAAAAAAAGAACACAATTAAAGATCCTAAATTTTAGGATAAATGTCATGTTCCCATATAATCCGAGGGGTGAGGTAAGATTGCTATGCGGCTAATGCGGAAAGTAAGGTGGGTGTGATGAAGAGCCGAGGTGGTGTCGAATGTATGAGAACATATAGTTGACACGGTTTCGGAGCATTTGGATTTCATGCATTGTGGTGCTACAACATTGACAAAACATGTTGTGAAGGTAAGGCATGTAGTTTGGATGAAAAAAATCCAAGATGTTTGGAGGAATGGGAAAATCTTGATTTCTAAGATTTGGTGGTGGATGGTGAATGTTTTCAAGTGAAGGTGCATTGTTGCCGAGGAGAGGTGTGTTGTTGTTAATTTTAACAAACAAAAGTTTGGTTGATGGTAATGGTTCAAATTCGGGTGGTGGATTTGGAAAACCGGGAGATGGTCAAGAGACTCGTGGTGGTGAAGATGGATTAGAAGGGCTCGGTGGCCAATTTTACATGGTTTGAACATAGGGATCATTTGGTGACATTTGTAGTGGAGGATGTTCTTAAGGTTCTTGTTTTATCGGAATGACAAAACAAAGTTTAAGTGGAGGTGCAACGTGAGTTGGTGTCAGAGACTCACTTGGTGATGATGAAGAGGTGTAGTGTGTGCTTTTGCTAGAGATGGATGTTGATGGATCTTGAGGAGGTGAAAGAGATTTCTTTCTAGGAGGTGGCGAAGGAGTTCTCTCATTCGGTTGTTCCTTACTTGAGGATGTGAGATTGACATATTTTAGATACTTGACACTCATTCTTGCGGTTTTTCTTTTGAAGTTTGGTGAATTTGTTTAGGATGAACTAGTCATGGTGGTGAACTAGTAAGGTTGTTGGTATGTGCTTAAATACACAAACTTTTTACCTAATAAAATGACCCCAAATTACAAAAAACGGACATAAAATGCCAAATATATGCTTGTTTAGTGTTATTTACTGTGCAGGTATCGGATATTCAGAAAAAGGACAAAAACGAAGCCAAAACCGACAAAAACGAGCACGGGAATAGAAAGAGCGTGAAAAGTCAAAGTCAAAGTCAACTAAAAAAGTCAACTAAAAAAGTCAACCAAGTCAAAGTCAAAAGTCAAAGATGAAGCCGAAACCGAAGAAATACTTAAATGGGCTAACCCGCACCCATCTAATGGGCCGGGGCAGCCCATTAAGTATTTATATCAAAACTTATATAAGCTTAAAGCTTAAAAAGTCCATAAATATAAACCGGCCCAATCCTAAGCCCAAAACCCTTTAACCTTTAACCCCATTAACCCATTTACACCACAAGTCCCTAACAACTTTTGCATCGTTAGTCCAAAAGGATTAACAGTGCCAGTCCTTAGCCTTTGCACCATTAGTCCAAAAGGACTAACAATGCAAACACTTAACGAAACAGGGTATTAACCCCGTTACCCTGTACACCTTAATTTATAAAAAAAATTCCCGCCCATAAACATCACTGTTCATCTCTCTCTTTCCCTCTTTTACTCTGCAACTAGACAAACCCACTCAACCCCACTTTCAAACCCCACCCCCAGCAAGAAGACAAGCTACGTTGGCAATCCCTTGCCAATTGATTGGGTGATGAAATAAAGGGCTGTAATGGGTAAGCAAGAAGCATAAATGGATTAAATGGCTCAGATGGCATTTCTTGGTGAACAAGATAATTTGATGGCTGAGATGAAGCTTTATGTTCTCCTCACAGAAGAAACACAAGAAGCACACATGTGCATTTCATTTTTTTTATATAAATAGGGCTTATTCACATAGAAAAAAAGTATGTAACTTAGGAGTAGTGTAATTTACTTTTTAATGTTTTAAATTTATGTTTTTAAGTCTTTAAATTCTGTCATTTAAACTTTTAAGCTTTGTAATCCTTTTATGTTTAATGAAATTATAAGTTTTATGGTTTTATGCAAATCTGTTCTATTAACTTCTTTATGCACTTAAGCTTTTATTTGTTTACAAGTTACTTTCATAAGCTCTCTTTATAAGTCATTTTGAGTCTGCAAACCTTTCTTAAGCTTTATCAAAAGCTTAAGCTTATTTTCTTTTTTTAAAGCTCTTTTATCAAAAATTCTGTGTTCAAGAATCATGGAGCATGGTGAATTATGGATGGCCATGGGTTAGAGCTTATTGGATAAGCTATAGGATGTTTTGGAACCGAATTTGGTGTTAAAAGTCTTAACCAAAAGCAAAGGACTTTTGTAAGTTTCAAATTTCATGTTTTAGCTTATTTTATGCATTCGCTTATTTACTGCTTATTGTTGATCATTTCTGCTTTTTAAATGCTTATTATGTCTTTATTATGCATATATGATTTAGTTTGATGTAAGTCTTAACCTGTTTTAGCTTTAAATTTAGTTTTCATACTTTAAAGGAGTGTTTGGGATAAGATGTGTTTTTGCTATAAATCTGTTCTTGGTCTTTTGAAGTTCTTAAAACCAATTTAGATTCACTTATCATCATTATTTAATCATTTTTAACAAGTTTGATGCAGGTTTTCATGTTTTTCTACTTATGATGTGAAGCTGTGAAGGTTTTATGATTTTACATTACATTACCTTTGATTTTAAGTTTGTGTTGTGTTTAAGTGTGTAAACATGTTTGTTTTGGTCTTATAAATGCATTCAATATCTGGTTTTAGAGTTTGGTTCATTAGTTTATCAAATGCAAGTTGTTTACAAAATTTGTCATTGTTCTTCATTTTCTGTCTAAAACACCCTTTTGATTCAAAGATTTAACCAAATAAATCTATGTTTCAGTGTTTGAGTCTTTTGTTATAAGCTTATTGGTTGCTAATCTTCATACATGTGGGCTTATTTTACATTTCCAAGCTGATTTAGTTAGTTTTAAGTAGGACTAAAGTAAACACTTGGCACTTAAATTCTGATAAACCAAATCTTAAGTTTCTGTTTCAGTTTACTTTAATCCTTGTTTACTTGTCCTTAATCGGTTTTAAATATCGTTTTTATGGTTTATTTGGGTAGTTTAGTAGTTAACCTTGATGTGTATTTAGTTTTATAGCTTATTAGGATGTTTAGCTAAGCTTAATTTAGTTTTAAAAGTGCGTTAAAATTCTGTTTTAAGTTTTTCCAAAGTCTGCTATATAAGTTTGTAAGCTGTTCAAATTTATGCTTATTTCATTCTGCTTTTCTGAGCTTATTGGTAATTTTCAAAAAGTTTTAGTTAAAGAATTTGCTTATTTTTATGTGCTTATTAAGTTTGTGTAAAAAGTTTTTTTTTAAAATAGAATGTTTTTCAAAAAAAGGGTGAGGCCAGGACTCAAACCTGTGACCTTCCCCTTAAACACACAAAGCCTTAACCATCTGCACCAGTAGGGCAATCTGTCTACTTGGTGCAGAGTTTGGTATTTAACCCTTTTTAGCTAGTTTTGCCTTATAAGCCCTTATTTGCTCATTTTCAGCTTATTGAAATAAGTTGGTTGTCCCGTTTTATTTTTAATAGATTTTTCATAGTATTAAGCACTTTTCGTGATTTTTTTAGATTTTTCCCAATTCGTTTTGTATTTTTAATATTTAATTTAGATTAAATTAGTTTTTAATTCATAATAAATAATATAAAAGTCAAAAAAATATAATTCATTTTAAAAAAAAATTCTTTTATCATTTAGGATTTATAAAAATTAATTTTGCTTTTGTAGGGTTAAAATTTCACAATTTAGGTTTTTAAAGAACGGGTTTAGGATCACGTTATCGTTTTTAGTGTTTTAGCCTTAATTGCTTTCGTTTTAGGTTTGCCTTTACGTGTCTTTGCATATTATTAGTAGAAATAGAAAACAAATCCAATTTGTGATATCAAGCATTGTTCCACAAACGTTACCTCAATTTTCAAATTCGCACCTCGTCGGAAAACAACCCAGGAAGGTTTTTTTACGGTTTTACTTTGGTCAAAAGTAACTTTCCTTTTAAAAAGCCTCTTGGAACACTACTTCTCTTACTATTATTGATATTTTGAGACTACTTATTATATATTTATATTTTGGGTAAAAGTAATTATCTTTTAAAAGCCTTACGGAATACTTACCCACTCTTCTATAATTGATATTATCCTATTATATATTTATATTATATATTATATATATATATTTATATATACTAAAGGATTGAAGTCAATTTTTGGCGCCGCAGCCGGGGAGGTGTGTTACGATTATCGTGTTTCGTTTGAAGATTAGTGTTTGAGGACCCTTCCCCGTGAAGTTATCGCTTTCATTTGTGAATATTATCAAGTAATCAAAAATTCAAATTTTTTTTTTAAAAACAACAAAATCAACCGTTGTGTCACTTGTGATTTCGGCTCACCTTTAGATTACAACCTATAAGAGAGGTATAAGGAGGGTCGATCCTACGAACATCGACCCAAAAGGAGAATGTTTTTAATAGCTTCGCGCTTAGCCGCTCCTCCGCTTCTTTGTGCATTTTCTAAAGAGATACCGTACACTTGTTCGATTATCGGTTACCAAAAATATTTTTTTTATTTCTTATGTATTTTGCTATAAATAATCGTCTCTATCCTCTTATTCGTTTAATTCTTATCTTATTTACCCTCTTATCCATTTAATTCTTCGATATGTCTTCGTATAACCAACGTGAGTGTGTGGGGTGTGGACAATCATGTGATGGCTTTTATTGTTATCTATGTACATGCCAGCAGTGTGGTGTTAATCTTATAAATGGAATTTGTTTGAATTGCACTTATGGAGATGGAAAGCCAGTCACTTGTTGTGGGTGTGAAGGCCCGTTAAACGGTAGATTTTGTTCATTTTGCGCTTCGAGAGCAGGAAATTCATTCGCTTATGATCCAAATCCAAATTCTTTTAATGATTCTCAAAATCTTTCCGACTACCCTCCACAAACCCCCAGTACCAGACGTATTCTTGTGAGTTATGTGGAAACGATGCTCATTATGGTTACGATTGTCCACCTCAAGTCCCGTTTGTCTACAATCAGGACCCGTGTTTCAATCAAAACTTTGATGATTTTCCACAAACTTCACCAAGTTTTCCACAACAATTTCTTTGTTGTGAGAACTGCGGGGGTCCTCATGAGACTTTCCAGTGTCAACCGATGAACCAAAATTTCTATAATTCTAATTCTTATAGTTTTGACCAATTCCAACCCCCGCAGTATCCCGTCGTTCTTCAACCTCCTGAAGAGAAAAGTATCGAGGAATTAAAAACAATGATGCAGTCCTATTATAAAATAATGAGTCAACGACGTGAGCAAGAGGCTATTCTTTTACAAGATGAGGAAAAACAAGAATTGTTAGTTGAAGAACATGCAGCTAATCCTTCCGAGCCTTCACCCGTCTCATATTTTTACAATGCTGATTATGATAATATTAGCACTTCGTCTACTACTTATACTATCCATTTAATCAAAAGTGCTACTATTATTACTAATCATTCCGAGCTTATACGACGTATCTATCATAATCACGACATTTTCTATGATGGTGATGATGACGAGGAACTTCTTTCGGATGAAATAAAAAGAATTCAAAAAATTCTTGAAAGAACTTCGTTTGATGCAATCACACCCGACTTTCCGATTACGGACTCTCTAAGTATGGGGGATGAGCATCTTAGCACTATTCCGGAAACGGAATCGGATGAATTAATAAAGTCTAGTGTTGAGAACCTTGTCCCAACCCAAGTGAGTCCGAGGATTTATCCAATATCAAAAGTGAGTGTGATGTGCCTCGTTTGTGATGATTTTACAACTGTCTCTAATCCTCTCTTTGATGCTGACAACGATTTCTCCTCTAGTGATGACAAGTCATTTTCAGATGAGGACGTTTCGAAGGAAATTTATTCAAACCCTCTTTTTGATGAAGACATCATTTCTACTAAGATAGATCCGCATTACTTTAATGCCGAGTCTGATCTTACAGAATCTTTGCTTAATCGAGACACTTTGATTATTTCTTCTCCTAAGTTTGATTCTCTTCTCGAGGAGTTCTCTGGTGAACTCGCTCATATTGATTTAATTCCACCGAGAATTAATGAAGGCGACTTTTACCCTGAGGAAGACATTCATCTTGTTGAGAGATTGTTGTATGATAATTCATCCCCTCGACCCCCGAAAGAATTTAATTCTGAAAATTCTGATGCTATAATCGAATCTTTCTCTCCATCTCCTATCCCGGTTGAGGATAGTGACTCTCTTATGGAGGAGATCAATTTATTTCTTACTCCGGATGACTCGATGCCACCGGGCATTGAGAATGATGACTATGACTCTGAAAGGGATATCCTTTTCATTGAAGAATTGCTTAGCAATGATTCCCATTCACTTCCTGCAAATGAGTCATTTCATTTTAATGTTCCATCATCCCCTCGTCCTCCTGCAAAACCGCCGGATGATGGAATTTACTTTGAGCCTGATACGGAATTTTTGATTGCCAAAGTGGTGGATGATATTTCTGATAATTCGACAAGAGAACTTTATGTTCATGTGCCTAATGTTTTACCCAACCTTCCCACCCTTTGTCCAGTGATTTTTTACCCACCCAACCCACCCTTTGTCCAGTGATTGACACTTTGCTTTCATTTTCATCCAAAAATGAGGACAAAGTTTATCTCTTATCTCATCGGGGCTTTAAAATTTGCCCTCTTTCTTTGAAAGCCTGTGATGATTTTAGAGGGGCATTCTATCTTGGATGTTCCGTTTCTCCATTTCTATCCTCCTTGACCAACTCTAGTATGGGGGATCGAGTCAGGATCAAGACTCTGTTAACAAAAATAAGCGCTTCGTGGGTGGCAACCCATGCTTATCTTTATCGTTTTATTAATGAATAAGTGTGTTGTGAGGAGGCTCGCCTTTACCTTTCTCGTGTTTTATGGTTTTTGATTGTCTAGGATTGCCCCGGATTATGAAGCCTCTCGTGCTCGTGGTTTTGTCCTTTGTTCACTAGAGCTTCAACATCCTCAGCTTCATTATGGGAATCCAATATCCAATCTTATCGACAAACCTTTATCTTTGAGCATACTTAATAAACGGATTTAGATTTACGTAGAGACCCTTCTTAAAATCATTGAGGACAATGTTCAATTCTAGTATGGGGCGGGATTACGATTTTGATTGTTCTGCAGTCGTTGTTTTCACGTAATTCCCGTTTTTACCACCAAATACCAAAAAAATGAATAATTTTAAAAAATTCAAAATAAAATTATAGTATTTTATCACATTGTTGACTTTATGACTGGGTAGAATATGAATAAATTTTGAATCAGAACGAGCGTGTTGAGCTCTAGCTCTGTTCCCTTAACTTTTAGGCCGAAGCATTTGCGGATCTTTTTATTTAAGATTTTAAATTTGCCAAGAACGAGAAATGATAGGAGTTAATTATAGTTAGAGGGCTGTATACAAGGATTAGTTGGAAATCTTTAAGGTTCATAAGTGTAGCTTGTGCCCCCCCCTTTTTTTTCTCTCCAATAAGCTTCTAAATCGACTATAATAAGGATCTCTTGGAAAATTAATTATTCTACAATTTTGAAGTATAGTCGATATCAATAATTTTAGTTCAAATTTATACTTAAATTTTCTAAAAAGAAATTTTCTCTATATCGTGGTATTATATGTTAAAAAAAATAGGAGGTAATAATAATAAAAACTGTGGGCTAATAAAAGTTTACTGCATCTTGCCGGCTCACAACCGATGTTGCAGTCTTCTAAATAAGGCACATAGTAATTATCTGAGACTGATAAAAGTTTGCTGCATCTTGCCGGCTTACAACCGATGTTGCAGCCTTTTAAAAGGTCGAGGATTTCCTTAGTTTAAAGGATGAGTAATTATATTAAGTGTAATAAATGTGATTTAATAAATATAGGGAAAATCTCTTTTTTTTAAATTTAAATATGTTTTTGAACTAAGACTGTTTCGTTTTAAGTTGTGATTTTATGTATATACGGGAAATCCAAGAGTTTTGAAACCGAAGGTCCGTGAGTCCTGATACTAGTCTCTGTGGGGTGTCAAAAGCCTGGTCACTTAGCCGCAAGGTTGGGATGTGCCGAGACGAAAGTCACTACATGGGATGATCTCCCCTTCAAACTCATTTCTTTTGGGTGAAACGTGAAGCATAGAAATTTTGCAAAACGTTTGATCTATGGTTGAAATTCAAAATAAGCACATTCACCTAAGATATAATAATTGTCGGGAGCGAAAAGTTTCACAAGGTATAAGTATGAGTAGTGTTAGCATCTTAACTTATATTTAACGGTGATTTCGTTTTTAAGCTTGGTTTGGGACGAGTGAAAAATCGGGGACGGTGAATTTATCTTTTTGAGCATTTTAGGATTAAAGTGTTTTTTATTCTGTGACCCTTAAAGTTATGAAAATAACGAAAGTCCATACATTCATGTTAGTTGCTTAAAAAGAAAAATATAAAAAAATAAGAAAAAGGAAAAATACAAAAATATGTGTGATAATAAGTGTAGATTTATAAAATTGGTCAAAACGGGGCTTTTCAAAGCTATTGATTCTTTAATTCCCCTTGATGAAACAATTAGCTAATTTTCGGAGGTATTAGTCTAAGGGGATTGGGATTCTTGGTTTTCTTAAGTGTTTACTTATGGCATTGCGTGAGGATACGGTAATAGTTTAGTATGGGGGGATTTTGGTATGTGCTTAAATACACATACTTTTACATAATAAAACGACCCCAAATGACCAAAAACGGACATAAAATGCCAAATATATGCTTGTTTTACTATATATACTGTGCAGTTACTGGATATTTACTAAAGAACAAAAAACGAAGCCAAAACCGACAAAATCGAGCACGGGAATGGAAAGAGCGTGAAAAGTCAAAGTCAACCAAATAGTCAAAAGTCAAAGACAAAACCGATATCGAACAAATACTTAATGGGCCAACCCACACTCATCTAATGGGTCGGGTCAGCCCATTAAGCATATGGAAGACTTAAGCTTTTAAGCTTACTTATAATAAGTCCATGAATCCTAATTTAGCCCAAACCATTTAAACCTAAGCCCAAAAACCCACTTAACATTGTTAGCCCCAACATCCTTTAAAGTGTTTGCACAGTTAGTCCCTATGATTTTGCATCGTTAGTCCTAAAGGACTAACACTGTCAGTCCTTAACCACTAACACCATTAATCCTAAACCTAACACCCTTTAACACCCCGTTACCCCAATTGAACAAACAGCATCCCACATCCCTCTTTCCCGCCAACACGACAAATATCACTCTCATACTCACCCCACATCAAACCCTTCATCACATGGGCTCAATGCCACCTTAGCAATCCCACACAACCCTATTCGTCAAAGATAAAAGACAAGAATTTAAGGGTGAGGATCATTTGACTTGGTGACCAAGAAATTTTGATGGCTGAGATGGAAGCTTTGAAGCTCCTCACACAACAAACACAACAAGCACAAGTGCTAGCTAGAATTCAGCTATAAATAGACTAGCTTATTTCAGTTTTGAGAAAGTAATTTAGGAGTAGTGTAGCTTTATTTTTTCAGTCTTATTCACTGCTTTTCTTTACTTTAAATTATACTTTACTTTTCAAAGCAATGTAATTTTTAAAATTTTAATTAAATTCAAGTTTTAAGTTTTAAAATTCTATCAATTTTAATCATGTCTTTACTTAAATGCATTTAAGCTTAATTTATGTTCTAAAGCCATTTTCATAAGCTAATTAGCTCACTTACTTATGTCTAACTCAGTTAAGCTTTTTCAAAAGCTTAACTAAGTTTTTACTCAAAAATCACCTCAAAAAGCTAACTTGGATAATAAGCTTACAAGGGAAGAGCTTATGGGTATTTACAGCTTATTTAATAAGTTGAGCTTGTAGATTAAGCTTGAAAAAGCTATTTGAGTCCTTGTTTAAGCAAAGGACTAAGGTACACTTTCATTTTCATTTTTAGCTTATTTACTGTTCATTTGCTTATTTAAGCTTATTACTGCTTATGTCTGCTTATGTCTGCTTATTTATGCTTATTTATGCTTATTTATGTTGTTTAATGCTTATGTATGCTTGCTTAATGTTTTAATTTTCTTTGCTTAAGCTTTTCATTAAAACTGCCAAATTTTAGTCTTTAATACTGCTTAATCTAGTTTGCTTATTTTTATTGCTTAATTTTATGTTCTAATTGCTTAAATGTCTTTATTATACCATATGCTTAAACTGTTTTTGGTTTTCACAAGTTTTCTTAAGCTGTTTTAAGCTTAAAATGGTTTTTCAGATCCTTAAGGGGTGTTTGGGTCAAGGTTGTCAAATAGGTCAAAATGGGTATAAACCTATTTTTGGCATTCAAGTCAGATTTAATAAGCTCTAATTAAGTCTTTAGGATAGTTTCCATAAGCATAGAATAAGTTTTGTTAAGTTTTAAGGTTTGTTTTACCAAATAAGCAAGTATGTTAGGCCTATGGGTTCTCAAACAACTTATCTGATGAACTTCCTTAAAGTCTACTTGAAGAGCGGATTTTGTGAGTTTCATTAGTATTCATTTGCAGTTGTCTTGAGTGTTTAATCTTTGGAGTGGCCTTTTAAACTTTTTTTTCTTTTTTAGCTCAAAAGTCATTCTTGTTTAGGTATTTTACTAGTTGCTCTTAAATGACCAATATTGCAGTTAAATTGTGGTTATAATCAAGCTACACCTTGGTTAATATTGATTTAAGTTAGCTTATTAAAGTATGGTTTCAATCTTTCTTAAGTTTTCATTTAGTAAAAGTCATTTTTTTAGTCTTAACTCTATTGCTGCAAAGGTAAATTATCACACCAAGTCCAAAATTAATAAGTAAGTCTGTCATTTCAACAAGTCTTTTCTAGCTTAGTTACTTATCCAATTTTTTCATTTTTAGCTTCTATGTGTTCTTTGGTTATAAATCTTTATCTGTTTTAGCCTTTCAGCTTATTTCAAATGCTTATTAGTTCTTAAATATTAGCTTGAAATCTGTCATTTGTACTTTAAAGAGTCATTTTCAAAGTTTATTGTTTCATTGCTTTTTGATGTTTTTAGCTTATTTGATTTACTTATTTTTATTCATTAGTGCTTATTAGGGCTAGGTTAATATCTATTTTCAGCTTATTAGGTTTCTTATTGCTTATTTAGTCCTAGAATGTCCAAACAGCTTAAGCTAAATGTGTTATAAGCTTATAAGCCCACTGTCATCCTTTTCCTGCTTATTTCTGGCTTATTAATCAGTTCTGTCACTAAGTCCTTTTTCAAAGTTTCTTATTTTAGCTTATAGTTTAGGTTTTTCAAAAAAAATGGTTTGTAAAAAAAGAAAGGTCACAGGGGTCGAACCTGTAACCTCCCCCTTTCATAGCATAGCATTTAACACCACTACACACAACCACTGCCCTTGGGACTTTTCACCTGTTATAGCTTGCAACATTAAATACTTAACCCTTGTTTTAGCCATTTAGCTTATCAGCCTATTTTAGCTTACTACCAGCTTATTCAAATGAGCTGGTAACTCCGTTTTATTTTTCTTAAATTCAGCATTGTTCAAAGTACTTTTTGTAATTTTTTTCAGATTTTTTATAAATAGTTTAGTATTTTTAATATTTAATTTAGATAAAAACTGTTTTTTATTCATATTAAATTAAATAAAAGTCAAAAAATACAATTCTTTTTTTTAAAATTTTCTTTTATCATTTAGGACTGTTAAAAATTAAATTTGCATTTTTTGGGTTAAATTTGTAGAATTTAATTTTTTAAAGAACGGGATTTGAATCCCGTTATCGTTTTTAGTGTTTTAGCCTTAACTGCTTTCATTTTTAGCGTGCCTTTACTTGTTTTTGCATTTTATTAGTAGAATTAGAAACCAAATCAAGTCTTGAATCATTCAAACACGCGATCACATTCACGATTTTCAATTCGCACCTCCTTGGGAAACGACCCGGGAAGGCTTTCTTTTTTTACAGTTTTACTTTGGTCAAAATTAAATTTCCTTTTAAAAGCCTCTTGGAATATTTATCATTGATATTTTTGATTATCCTTATTATATATTTATATTATATATTTATTATATATTATATATATAGTAAAAGAATCAAATCAGTGGGCTATAAACTGCATTACAACTTCGCTCCACCAATATGCACTAACATCGACACTCACTAAGAAGAGTTACTCCCTACGGTATTCCGCCCTTGGATTTCACCCCTAAGAACCCTTGATTTGACTTTCTTCTAGGATCACTAAGATCAACTAGGACTACTAAAAAATTCCCCTTAGAAGCTTACCAAAACCCCAACTAGATCCCCAATGATCTAGGATTGATCACGAAGATACAAGACTTCTGTTACAACCAAATTGAATAAGTTGTTTGATATGAATCAAGTCCTAACCTAACCTAGAGACTCGATTCTAAAAGAAAGGGTATGAGAAAGAAAATCCTCGACTAATAACACACAAGTGTGGATTAGATACTTGTGTGTCTCTCTTGCAGATATGTGTTCTTCAATAGATAATAAATGATAAGATTAATAATACAAGAGGTGTTAGACTTAAGGGACAGAAGAAGATAAAAAGAGAGAAAGAATGTTTGGCAAGAGGTGAAGAATACAAGAGCAAAGAGGGGGCATTTAAGGCCAAAATCCCAAAATGGTAACAACCATTTCGAGAGTGGCGCGTTAGCCATGTGTCAGCGCACTAGAAGCCTGACATGGTTTTTTGGGATTTTATCTTTTTAAATACACGTTCTTGCTAAACTCTCAATTATACTTCACGCTTTGACCTTTCCATCATTCTTACACTCAAGGTCAACCAACTCAAATAGTCATTTGATAAAAAAATATTTATGAAGTAGGTTAGAAGAAGATTTGGAGATGTATGTCCAATATCAAAGAGATAGAGAAAAACTATTAGACAACTGGTATGTTTGGGTATTCCTCACATGTAAATGGCTTAGTTAGAAACTAACAATGGTTAAGTAGATGAGTTAGCATAGTTAGAATAGATTGAAATATACCAAAGGAATATTCCTTTGCTTGGAGAGGAAGTGTGGATGTTGGAGGTATAATTTGAATTTTAAATTCAAATGTAATTAAGCATGTGGGATAAAGAAGGAGATAGAATGAGTTGCATGATGTGATGGTTTGGAGCCTAAAGATTCAAATTTGAATGTTGAGAATGGTGAATTGACAAAGTGTGTGAGGGAAGCTTTGGTGAAGTATGTGAGTGTGAATTTGAATTTCAAAATCAAGAGTGTATGTGAGTGAGTATGGAGAATAAGGTTTGAGTGTGTGTGTGTATGAAATTCAAATTCAAGTGAATGTGTGTGTGAGTATTGAAGTGATGAAGATAATGAATAGGAAATGTGTGGTAGAGAGTGTTGTGATTTGATAGAAAAGAGCCTATGTTGGAATGTTGGGGGACAAGGAGGTACAACAAGTAAAAGGATGGTACATTGTGTAAGGGAATGTGAGTTGTCCCATGTGGGTGTTAATTGGAAAAGGTTTATATGAAAAAAGGTTTAGGCTTGTTGTTGTGATGGATAATGAAGAGGATGATGATAAGTGTGGTAATTAAAGGATTGATTTGGTTTAATAATCACATTGCCATTAAGAGATAAAATATATGGGCAATGATGATTAGAGAATGATTTGAGGGTTGGTATAGAATGTTTGTAGGATTGTGTGGGAAGTTGTGAGTATAATCATTTGTTTAAGAAATAAGGGATTAACAAATGATTAGGAAATGTTTAGATGAGAAGTGAGGTGTAGGAGACATGTAAGGAACACATATGGGAGTTTGTAAATTATTTATATAGACAAGATAGGAAGGGTCAAAGTAGGATTAACCTTCAATTACCACAAACTCAATTAGTCATTTAGACTTTAATCCATGATTATCAACAATGGATTTGATCACTAATCATCTTGATGCAAACAAGTTAAGTGTTTTGCATCTTAAGTAAAGCATATCTCATAACGGGAAAGGATGCGTTTACGTAAAGTGACATTTGACTTAGTTTGACCAATAAGGGAGTAAAACTCGTTACATGATTAGGAACAACGGAAATTCGGATTAAGGTCAAATGAATACTTTTGTTTAATGGTATGTTGAAAGTATATTCATACTAGGTTTAGAAAGAATTTTCAGCCTTGGCTAGAGGCGTTTGATAAGAGAATTGAGTTGACTTTTTGTTGAAAAACAGGAGGATTTGTTTTTGCTCCTCTCTAAGTCTAAACCTCATTTGGAGTGTTCCTAAATGCTCAAGTATCATGTACATACCTTTATTGAAGTTTCCAAATGTGTCAGGAAAGAGAAAAGCCGACAAAACAATTCTGTAAAAACGGATGTCGTGAGTGGCGTGTTGGCCACGTGTTGACGCGTGACCAGCGCGCCAGAGTCACTGTTCCGGTTTTTTGGATTTTAGCTATTGTTTTTTATGTTAAGTGTTGCGAACGTTTATTTGTCATCATTAAAACATAAAGGAGATCATAGTCAATGTTGCACCAATAATTATTATTTTTAGTACCCATTCAGTTATGTTCAACCTTAATTGTTATGTATATTGCTTGTATCTTTAATACTATGCTAGACTAAATTTATTTATTTAGGATTGCATGAAACTTAGTTTTTGATATTTAATCTAGTGTCTCTTATTAGTAGTGTGTGTATTAGCAGTTGAAAACTGGCTAGGATCATAGTCTAGTTTGAACGGCAACTAAAACACGTTTGATTGATGCCTATGTCTTAGGTTATTAGTTAAAAAGGGTATTTAAAGCTTATACTATGCTATTGGATGTATTCGTAAGCAATCTGACAGGTGCTATTCTCTTAGGGTAGTATATAGGTGTGGGGCAGGCTAAACGACAATAGGTAATAAGGAATACTCTACATTACACTAGCAAGGACATGACAATGCAATATATTAGATAGAGTGATGCCTAATTTCTTTAAAATAAAAACTACGTTAGGTTTTTGATGTGTCGTTGTGTAGGAGTTACCTATGTATCAAGTTTTACTATTTATTTTATGCCGACTGTACCTAAAAATAACACTTTAACGGGCAGTGAACCCGATCAGATGTAGCTTCGTTGGTAAGTAGGGTGTCGATCACTAAGTGCGAGAGCGTTAATATCTAATTTATCAGTATTTTAGTTTTTTATGTTAGTACTAAATTAATTAAGCCTAAGCTAATGATAAAAGGGGTTTCAGCATGAGAGACTGGCATGATTTTGGTGTCTAATCTAAGGTTTTGATGACAATTAACACAAACAAGTTGATACACAAAAGATAAAGAAGCGGTCAAGCCTTATGTAAGGAAAACAATATTAGCCATGTTTATTAAAATAGAACGTTGATTTGATTATTTAGTGCAATAAATGACTTATCTCGAGGGTTATATCATTCTTAGACTTAGGCGGTACTTCTTCCTAAGACCTAGACACGTTGAATCCTGTCATAATTAAACGCATCCGCATAAAGTATTTTATTTGTTGATTATAATCTATCTTAGGAGATTAATAATGATCTTATTAAACCTTAGCCCATCAAAACTTTACTAACTTACTTGCAAATATGGAGAGCTATCCCGGACTCTTAGCCTACGCCCACACAACACCGAAGTTGCAACGCATTAAATATGTAGGACTAGACCCAGTTGAATGATAGGTCTCATAATTAAGCACGTAAACGAGTATGAATTAATAAACATAATCAACAAGCAACGATAAATTAAGCATTCGAGATAAACAAACTAAACATTATTTTATCATAAACATGGTTAATACCTCGTCATTGTAACAATACACGAATTCATAGATGAACGATTAAAGTAAAGAAAGATTACGCTAACCGAATGCGTATATAGAGTGTAAATTATTACAAGAGTTTTCCTATTGATTGGAGCACTTTGCAGGACCTTTTTGGCTTCTTAGATCTTTTGGAAATCGAACTTGGTGGTTAAATACCTAAATCGTATTTAGGGTTTGGTATTTATAGACTCTGAAAATTGGTCGATACGGCGTATTGGAACTCAATATGGCGTATCGAGATTGGTTGGCGTAGGCTCCACGAATAAAATATTCCAGAATTTTCTTGAGCAGGTTTGGATACGCCATATCCACTTTTTGGATACGCCATATCCATAGATAAGCCATATCCATTTTTGGATACACCATATCCGCTGAAAATGTGTTTTTTTCTTGATTTTTGACCAAAGTATCATATTCCCGTATATACGGCGTATTCTTCAAAGTCAGGAAATGGTCTTTGGGATTCTGTAAAGTCTTTAGATACGGGTATGCTTTTGGAATGATACGCATATAGGGTTGGGGATTCTTGGATGTGCGCGCTACGTTCTCATTCAATCAGTTATATCATTCTTATTTACATTTATTATGTATCTTTGAATATTATCAGCTTAGATGCGGCGTATGGATGCAAATTTGATACGCCGTATATTGGAATTGGTCAAACGCACTTTCTTGTGAAGTTTGGCGCTTGATACGCGTATATCTTTAGCTGGATATGGCGTATGTGTTAGAAATCAGCAATCTTCAAATGTCTTCGCTTTATTCTAAATTATACGCCTTTTAGTTTGTCTTCACAAAACACTCCTTAATTACTGCATTTATCAACTTTAAAGCAATTAAGTACCAAATAATGCAATACTTAATAAAGTGGCAAAACAGATGGGATAAAATGATTAATAAAGTGACGTATTTGATGTCATCAAAATATACCCCACTTTAATCCTATTGTCTCAAGTAGACTTAGAAAGTTTCAGTTTATGAAAAATGTGTCTGACCAAAGTTGAGGATTTTCCGTTAAGCATGTTTTGTCTAATCACTATACAATACCAAGACTCCTCACAAACTATGGAAATGAAATACACTCAGATCACTCAACTAATTAGGGTGCAAATTTAAGTATTACAAGGGCTCAATTGCTCGGTCGTGATTAGCTTTGTATCATAAGCTTGGCAAGGATACACATCTCCATGCTAAGTTGAGGAAGAACAAGTCAAAGTAATTGGGTTTAGAAGGCTTACAGTTGACTCATTCACAGTTCTTTCACCATATGTACCACACAACAAGGCAGTATATCGTACATACACGGTCGTAACGAGGAATAGGACATATACAATCCAAACACATCCCGTTCGTGTTTAACCAGGGTTAGGTGAGAACGATATAGGTAGGGGAGCTCTAATTACATTGAAAGTCATCATTCCAACAAAGGCAGCTAAGACATGCATACATGGCCGTAACGACGTAATAGACATGCATGCTTGAACAAGTCCTCGTTCGAGTAGACATTACGGTTTGTTGCTAGGAAAGGGAAATAAAATGGATGTTAAACAAATTCAAAAACAAATAGATTAAGCAACAAATAAGGTACGATTGCTAGAAACTTTCCCCCACCGTTCATGACGAAGACACAAACATATAGACAAACGCCTCGATCTTAGAACTGACAAGACAACTAAGTTGGCATTCCCATACCGGGTCAACTTCCCTTTACATTGCTCTTTACATTATTTTTCATAATAAGTGGTGATATAGAGCCACTTTTTAAAGGACTTTAATCGTTGATTTTGTAACGTATCACGAATAAAATCGATCCTCCAAGTTAATTCCTTCGGTATAAACTTCTTTTTGAAACGACTATTTTTCTTTTCTTTTTTTTAAACAATACATCATAAATCTCGGTTTAATTCCATCGTCTTCACTATCATAATTCATCCGGATAATCTTTTCCTTGTAGTACTTCTTCTTCGGACATGATTCATAATCGCGAAAGTAGCGAAACTTACGAGCTCCATAATTTTCCCATTGCATTATGCAATTTCTCGACCATTATAGAGATAGAAAAATTTCACTTTGACACAGGAAATACAAAACTTTACACGAAAGCAACTAGCAACATTGATTAAAATATGCTTAATCTACACGGTAGGCTAAGGTGCAAAGGTGTAACAAAACATATAATATTGTGTAGAAAAAGAAAGGAATGGCTCAACAGGTTGTTCTAGGGGATTTTACTCTAAAATGGAGTAAATCAAGGGTTACACAGGATTTAACGTAACAATGAGGTTAGTTATTTTAGATTGTAGGCTATTTTTGGTTTTACATCCTAAAAATTTATCAGTTGAACGTATTCCTCCTCGAAATCTATAGTACTAATATTGCGGTCTATAGTGATATACCAGGCAAGTTCTAAAAGTCCACTACTCCCGGCACACTCATAATTTTGTGGAATGTTAGTAAATAGTTAGGAAGGGAATTAGGCATAATTTCACAATATGTATTATGGTTATAGTGTGTAGGTAATGTAACTATGATTTTAACAAAAGTCATGCTGAATTTTTTTAACATTTTAAACCGTTTTAAGCACTTTGGCTTGTTATTTGTAAAAAATACAAGTACGTTCTAATTCTCTATCCCCCCACTTAAATTATACAACGTCTTCGTTGTATTAGGATAAAAAAATTAAATGATAAGGGAAAATAGAATTAGAATGGAAAACTCCCTGATGTTTTTCTCGTGATAATTCTCCAAGATGAGTCCTTGAGCAAAAATTGTGTTGACTAGGGCTCTCCATGCCCGGATTAGTCGCAAACACATGTTTTTTTCAGCATTATACCATATCATAGTTTCAGCCAGGACCTATATAAAGTATTAGAGACAAGTGCAACTTCTATCTCGCTTCATGGTACAAGACAACCATTTAAAATACAATTGTACAGGGATCAATACGCCAGTCCTTAAACTAGGATCACGCCGTATTGTTCCTGTAGAAATAATTAAATTACTAGAAATTAAATATTTAGTTTTAAAACTATAAAGTCCAGACATCTCTATGCGTGTATCCAGAGGGGTTCGCTACGCCTTATAGAGTGTTGGAAGACAGACTCGATAACAGAAGTTAAGTCCGGGTTTACTCCGGAAAGCACTTTGTTTACAGACAGTCTTAAGTTTAGACTTTGCCCCACATTTGATCTCATCCTTCTTAAAACATTGTGGGGTCGATCGGGAGCCAATGGCACGTATAAATTTTTAATAATAAAAATTAATGGCATCCCATTGTGAAAACGTTTTTTGAATCACGGCTTTGATCATTGGGAAACAATCTTTTATTTTGAAAATTTTACGATGTACGTCGTGATTTGTCTCAAAGTTTTCATCAAACTCAACGGGAGTGGTGTCCTTGCTTATGCAAATAACACTATCTATTGGTTTGACATCAATTTTTCCGAACACGATTCAATATTGATTTCAACATAGTCATTTACCGGTTCTGGTTTTAAATCATTGGCAGGAATTAATTTATAAGAAGACAAATCCTTGTTATATATAAAAGTATAATCCTCGTCCTTGGAATCGGAAAATGATATGCGAAAATCAATGTCAGATTTAATTGCATTATAAATACTTATAGTTGGTTCGGAAGAAACATTTTGATTTGATGTCGATGCATCATTGTAGACGATAGCTAGGAAATTTGTTTCAAAATCTATGAAAGAATCAAGATCTTCATAATATACTTCATCGTACGTAGCAGTTTCCCAATTAAATGTCTGATCACGCCCTCGAGCCTTATCGGCCATAAGCTAGATGTACTCTTCCATCGTGATGTTGGGGTCGTCCATTACCTGTAATTAATTTGCTACGAAGAAAAAGGTTAAATGGACTAATACGCCGTATTGATGATAGAGTCGAATACGTTGTATTGGTTTAGAAAAATTTTATACGTCGTATCCAAGAAGATGAATACGTCGTATTGAGTATTCGACTTAGAATGTTATAGCAGGCTGTAATAATGCACACAAACACACATTATGCAAAATATACAATGCAGAAAATTAAACAAACAAACACACAATTATGCAATTTAAACTAAACTAAAACACTAACAAATAAGAATTAAACAACTTCACTCCCGGGAAACGGCGCCAAAAACTTGATGTGTCGTTGCGTAGGTGTTATTTATGTATCAAGTTTTACTATTTATTTTATGCCGACTATACCTAAAAATAACACTTTAACGGGCAGTGTACCAGATCAGATGTAGCTTCGTTGGTAAGTAGGGTGTCGATCACTAAGACCGAGAGCGTTAATATCTAATTTATCAGTATTTTAGTTATCCATGTTAGTACTAAATTAATTAAGCCTAAGCTAATGATAAAGGGGGTTTCAGCTTGAGAGACTGGCACGATTTTGGTTTCTAATCTAAGGTTTTGATGACAATTAACACACACAAGTTGATAGACAAAAGATAAAGAAGCGGTCAAGCCTTATGTAAGGAAAACAATATTAGCCATGTTTAATTAAATAGAATGTTGGTTTGATTATTTAGTGCAATGAATTACTTATCTTGAGGGTTATATCATTCTTAGACTTAGGCGGTACTTCTTCCTAAGACCTAGACACGTTGAATCCTGTCATAATTAAACGCATCCGCATAAAGTATTTTATGTGTTGATTATAATCTATCTTAGGAGATTAATAATGATCTTATTAAACCCTATCCCATCAAAACTTACTAATTACTTGCAAATAGAGAGTAATCCAGACTCTTAGCTAGCCCACACAAAACCGAAGTTGCAAACGCATTAAAATTGTAGACTAGACCAGTTGAAGATAGGTCGCATAATTAAGCACTTAAACGAGTATGAATTGATAAACATAATCAACAAGCAACGATAAATTAAGCATTCAAAATAAACAAACCAAACATTATATTATCATAAACATGGCTAATACCTAAAGGTATTATCCAATAGTCATTGTAACAATACACGAATTCATAGATGAACAATTAAAGTAAAGAAAGATTATGCTAACCAAACGCGTATATAGAGTGTAAATGATTACAAGAGTTTCCCCATTGATTGGAGCACTTTGCAGGACCTTTTTGGCTTCTTAGATCTTCTGGAAATCAAACTTGGTGGCTAAAAGCATACCCTAAATCGTATTTAGGGTTTGTATTTATAGACTCTAAAAATTAGTCAATACGGCATATTAGAACTCAATACGGCATATCGGTATTAGTTGGCGTAGGCTCCACGAATAAAATATTCCAGAATTTTCTTGAGCAGGTTTGGATACGCCATATCCACTTTTTGGATACGCCATATCCGCTGAAAATGTGTTTTTTCTTGATTTTTGACCAAAGTATCATATACGCGTATATACGGCGTATTCTTTAAAGTCTTTCTTCAAAGTCTTTAGATACGACGTATGCTTCTTGAATGATACGGCGTATAGGGTTAGATTCCTTGGAGTATGCGCTACGTTCTCAATCATTCAGTTATATCATTCCCAATTTACATTTATTATTGTATCTTTGAATACTTATGCAGTTGGATACGACGTATAGAAGCAAATTGATACGCCGTATTGGGAATTGGTCAAACGCGCCTTCTTGTAAAGTCTTGGCACTGATACGCCGTATCTCTTTAGCTGGATAAGGCGTATGTGTCAGAAATCAGCAATCTTCAAATATCTTCGTTTTAGCTCTAAATTATGCGCCTTTTAGCTTGTCTTCACAAAACACTCCTGAATTACTGCATTTTTCAACTTTAAAGCAATTAAGTACCAAATAATGCAATAATTAAATAAAAGTGAGTTAAACATATGGGATAAATGATACAATAAAGTGACGTTATTTGATGTCATCAAATATTCTCCCACTTGAATTCTACTTGTCCTCAAGTAGACTTTAGAAAAAGTTTCTGTTTATGAAAATGTGTCCTAACCGAAGTTGAGGATTTTTCGTTTAAGCATCGTTTTGTCATAATCACCTGTACATAACCAAGCTCCTCACAAAATATGGAAATGAAAATACTCAGATCACTCAACTAATCTAGGGTGAAACATTAAAGTAGTATGTTCAATTGCTAGGTTGTGATTAGCTTCGTATCATAGGCTTAGCAAGGATATACATCTCCACCGCTAAAGCTGAGGAAGAACAAGTCAAAAGCTAAATTGGGTTAAGAAAGCTTACGGTTGATCATTCAACAGTCTTTCACCATAAGTACCACACCAACAAGGCAGTTGTATCGTACATACACGGCCGTAACGACAGAATAGACATATACAATCCAAACACATCCCTGTTCGCGTTTAACCAGCGGTTAGGATGAAGAATGATATAGGGTAGGGAGCTTTTAACTTTCACCGAAAGTAGTCATCCAACAAGGCAGCTGAGACATGCATACATGGCTGTAACGATGGAATAGACATGCATGCTCGAACAAGTCCTCGTTCGAGTAGACACTAAAGTTAGTTGCTAGGAAAGGGAAGTAAAATAGGTGTTAAACAAAAGTCACAAAACAAATAGATTAAGCCAACAAATAAGGTACGGTTGCTAGTAACTTTCCCCCGACCGTTCCATGACAAAGACTCGAACATATAAACAAACGCCTCGATCACAGAAATGACAAAGACAACCTAAGTTGGTGTTCCCATAACGGTCAACTTCCCTTACATCCCGCTTTTTACACACTTTTACAGAATAAGTGGTGATATTGGCCACTTTTTACAAGACTTTACATCGTTGATTTTTGTAACGTATCAACGAATAATAGATCCTTCCCAGTAATTCCTTCGGTATAGACTTCTTTTGAACCGGCTATTTTTCTTCCTTCTCTCTCTTTTTTTTGCTTTTTCTATTTTTTCATTTTTTTAAACAATACATCATAAATCTCGGTGTAATTTCACCGTCTTCACTATCATAATTCGTCCGGATAATCTTTTCCTTGTAACGCTTCTTCTTCGGACATGATTCATAATTGAAAACGTAGCGAAACTTACGAGCTACATATTTTTCTCATTGCATTGTGCAATTTCCTGACCATTACAGAGACAGAAAAATTTCTCTTTGACACAAGAAATACAAAACTTTACACGAAAGCAACCAGCAACATTGATTAAAATAGGCTTAATCTACACGGTAGGCTAAGGTGCAAAGGTGTAACGAAACATATAATATGGTGTAGAAAAAGAAAGAAATGGCTCAACAGGTTGTTCTAGGGGATTTTATTCTAAAAATGAGAGTAATCAAGGGTTACACGGGAGTTTAACTAACCAGTGTGGATAGTTAATTTTACAACATGTAGGCTATTTGGTTAAATCCAAGAAATTTATCAGTTGAACATGTTCTTCCATCTAAATCCATAGTACTAATCATGGCGGTCTCGAGTGATATACCAGGCCTATGTTGTCTAAAGGACCCACGTACATCACCGAACACACTCAAATTTTTTAAAAATTATATTAGACAGTTAGAAACAAATAGGCTTATTCTACACAATAAGTATCAAGGGTTTTTATAGTGCGTTCGGGTAATGGTAACAAGTGATTTTTACCAAAAGTCTGATGCAAAAAAAAATTAAATTTGGCCGTTTTTTAAGCACTTTGCGCGATAGAGCGAGTTTGTAAAAGAAGACAAGTAATGTTTCTAATTCGTCCATCCCCTCACTTAGATATACAAGTCCTCGTTGTATAGATAAAACATTAGATAAAAAGGTGAAATTAGAAATATAACGAGGAACCCCCTTATATTTTGCTCTGGAATGATTCACCAGTTGAGTTCTTTATCAAAAACATGTGGTGAACAGCCGTCTTGAATTTCAAGATTCCAACACTTCGAGATTTACAGATTTATAAATACTCCACCAATGTTGTCGTTTTGTTCAGAAGGTCATGTATTAAGCATAAGAAAACAAGCGCAACTTCATCTCCGGTGTATTCGTTTGGTTAGGGACTCCGAAATAATAATGTTAAAACTATACAGGAAGTCGATAACATATCCATAACCCCATGATAGGCCCCTAAAATACATGAATACGAGATACTTCATTAAAGAATACGTCGTATAGACAGTGTTGAAATTAAAGACTGATAACGTCCGATAAGTTCCAATACGCCGTATCCATAGGGTATTTGGTACGCCTACAGACCATTTAATAGTCCTAAGGAAGACAGACTCGATAACAAAAAGATAAATTCTGGATTGTCTCCCGGCAAGCACTTTTGTTTACAGAAAAGTCTTTAAGTTAGATTTTCCCCAATTTAATCCCATCCTTATAAAACAATTTAGGGTCGAACGGGATGCCAAATGGCACATATAAATTCTTGATTAGGAAAAAAATGACATCTCCTTTGTTAAGATGATTTCAAGTCACGATATTAAAATTTAATTCCTTGATAAAAGTATTAGTTTTGAAAAATTTATTAGATGTATCATGACTTGTTTCCAAAAGCTTATTTGACCTTAGTGCATCAATTTTTATTACATCAGGTAATGGTATGACAGACAAATCTCTCGAAGAGTGTTCAATATCGACTTTATCATTATCATTGTCCGTATCCGTTTTTAATTCATCATGATAAAATTTACGTTAAAAGGAATATAAATCATTAAAAGTATAAAACGTTTTGTTCCTTTTTATCACATTCGGAGAATGATGTTTCATCTTCTAAATCAAATTCATCGATATGTTGAGGGCTTAAAGTGGGTTCAGTTGAGAAATCGGATTTAGATGTTAGAGCATCATTGTAAACAACGGCTGGAAATTCATTCTCAAAATCTTTAAAGAAATCTAAATCATTTAAACAACTAACCGTAGGCTCGGGTGACGGAAACGAAGGCATATTGACTTTATCATTATCATTTTTCGAATCCGTTTTCAAATCATTAGTAGAAATTATTTTATAAGAAAATGAGTTTTTGTCAAAAACTACCGTGTAATCTTCATCGTCGGATTCGTCAAACGATATTTTAAAGTCAATTTCATTATCGTTAAGAGAACTTACCGTGGGTTCACAAGAGAGTGTTTCATTCGATGTCAAATTATCATTGAAAACTATAGCTAGGAATTCGGTTTCAACAGATCTGAGATTGTGAACGTCTTCATCATACCAGATCTTACCATACTTAGCAATTTCCTAGTTAAACACTTTCCCATGTTTTCGAGCGTTTTCTTCCTCAATGCTGATATACTCTTCCATAGTAATGTTGGGGTCGTCCATTGTGACCTGTAATAAATTTGCTAGAAAGAGAAACTGTCAAATAGCTTAATATGTCGTATTCAATGAACTGAATACGCCGTATTGATGATAGAGTCGAATACGATGTATTGGTTTGAAAAAAACTTATACCGCCCGTATCTCCCAAGAAGAGAATTCGCCTATGAGTTAAATTTCGACTCAAAAAAATTAACACGGGACTTGTAATAAATTCAAAAAAACACACAAACACACAATATGCAAAATATACAATGCAGAAAATAAACATACAAAACAAACACACAAATATGCAAATTAATCTAAACTATACTAAACTAAACTAAAACACTATTAAATAAGAATTAAAAAACTTCACTCCTCGGTAACGGTGCCAAAAACTTGATGTGTCGTTGTGTAGGTGTTATTTATGTATCAAGTTTTACTATTTATTTTATGCCGACTGTACCTAAAAAACAACACTTTAGCAGGCAGTGTACCCGGTCAGATGCAGCTTCGTTGGTAAGTAGGATGTCAATCACTAAGAGCGAGAGCGTTAATATCTAATTTATCAGTATTTTAGTTATCTATGTTAGTACTAAATTAATTAAGCCTAAGCTAATAATAAATGGGGTTTCAGCCTGAGAGGCTGGCACGATTTTGATGTCTAATCTAAGGTTTTGATGACAATTAACACACACAAGTTGATAGACAAAAGATAAAGAAGCGGTCAAGCCTTATGTAAGGAAAACAATATTAGCCATGTTTAATTAAATAGAATGTTGGTTTGATTATTTAGTGCAATGAATTACTTATCTTGAGGGTTATATCATTCTTAGACTTAGGCGGTACTTCTTCCTAAGACCTAGACACGTTGAATCCTGTCATAATTAAACGCATCCGCATAAAGTATTTTATGTGTTGATTATAATCTATCTTAGGAGATTAATAATGATCTTATTAAACCCTATCCCATCAAAACTTTACTAACTTACTTGCAAATATGGAGAGCTATCCGGGACTCTTAGCCTACGCCCACACAACACCGAAGTTGTAACGCATTAAATATGTAGGACTAGACCCAGTTGAATGATAGGTCGCATAATTAAGCACGTAAACGGGTAAGAATTGATAAACATAATCAACAAGCAACGATAAATTAAGCATTCGAGATAAATAAACCAATCATCATATTATCATAAACATGGCAAATACCTAAAGCTATTAGCCGATAGTCATTGCAACAATACACGAATTCATAGATAAACAATTAAAGTAAAGAAAGATTACGCTAACCGAACGCGTATATAGAGTGTAAATGATTATAATAGTTTTCCCATTGATTGGAGCACTTTGCAGGACCTTTTTGGCTTTTTAGATCTTCTGGAAATTGAACTTGGTGGCTAAAAGCAAACCCTAAATCGTATTTAGGGTTTGGTATTTATAGACTTTGAAAATTGGTCGATACGGCGTATTGGAACTCAATACGGCGTATCGGGATTGGTTGGCGTAGGCACCATGAATAAAATATTCTAGAATTTTCTTGAGCGGGTTTGGATACGCCATATCCACTTTTTAGATACGCTATATCCACTTTTTAGATACGCCATATCCACTGGAAATGTGTTTTTCTTGATTTTTGACCAAAGTATCATATACGCGTAAAGTCAAGCAATGGTCTTAAGTTCTTCAAAGTCTTTAGATATGACGTATGCTTCTTGAATGATACGGCGTATAGGATTGGATTCCTTGGAGTGCGCACTACATTCTCAATCAATCAGTTATATCATTCCCAATTTATATTTATATTGTATCTTTGAATACTTATCCAGCTGGATGCGGCTTATGGAAGCAAAATGATTCGCCGTATTGGGAATTGGTCAAACATGATTTCTTGTGAAGTTTTGGCGCTGATATGCCGTATCTCTTTAGCTGGATACGGCGTATGTGTCAGAAATCAGCAATCTTTAAATGTCTTCGTTTTAGCTCCAAATTATGCGCCTTTTAGCTTGTCTTCACAAAACACTCCTGAATTATTGCATTTATCAACTTTAAATAATTAAGTGCCAAATAATGCAATAATTATATAAAAGTGGGCAAAACATATGGGATAAATGATATAATAAAGTGACGTTATTTGATGTTATTAGTTTTACATTTATAAAACCCTAAGTACCTCGACTATTTCTACGCACTAAAGAGAAGTATACCCTATCGTGTATGGTGTAGTGATTGGTAAGTACGGGTGTCGACCCAAAGAACATTTTGTGTCTCTAATTGTCTAATTTGTTTTATTATTCTACTTAAGAAAGCAGTAAAGAAAGTGTGTTTGAATTTTTAGATTATTGAAGGATTATTTGGTGGCAAGCCTTGGTGTCGAAAAGGGAAATAGTATAGTGGCAGACAACTAGGAAGGATGAACGTATCTAATTATGATCTCATTGTGTAATGTCTAATCGCAACCTTAGATGGGGTCTAAAATCATTAGGTCCAAGTTTGCATTTGAAACCTAACCTATGTCTACTGAGTGGAATGGACTCGTAGGAAGAATTAACCTGTTCTCAGTCTACATTTAATAAGATTTCCATTTAGTTTATGAGATATGCTTTACTCAGCAAGAGGTCTCCTATTAGCTCGCAATCCTAACCAGAAATTAATGCTAAGGGCTCGCCTCATGGGTATAGGTCGAACAACTACAAGTATTGGTCACCCAGTAGTCAATCATGCGCGTAAGGGTTAAGAGGGTCACTTAAATCCTAGTGCACACTGAACCTCATATTAATACTTAGACAGGAATGCAAGGTTTTCAAAGCGTACTACATAAATTAATAAAGGCGCAACAAGACGACAAGGATCATATAATATTAATCAAAAAGATAATTAAATAATTAGACGCCAAGAACAAATAATAAAGCACAACAAATAAAAATAACATCAACGATTATATTGCTAGATCTAATAAGTCAAAATAACAGTATTAAATTGACCACAAAAAGTTGACGTATAATTACAAGTTGTGTGAAATTAGTGCTCTCGATCCCCTAGTCGAACGTTATGGCAAACCCCGAAGGGTTGCCCTACACCTTGCTCGAACACCTTTTTCTTATTCTCTTTCTTTTCGGCTGCACACCTTCACGTCCCAGAATGATAAATAAATGATTCATCCATTTGTTTATAAAGTAGTAATCTAGCACTTGTATGAAATTGGCCCCTCATCTTTTTGGTGTAAAATGAAACAATAAATCTTTTTGCACATATTACGTCCCTATGATGAGTCATCATTACGGCGTAACCACACCGACTGCGTTATGCCATAAACCTTCTAACGCAACATTCCATCTTTAAGTGTTAAAATATGTTACGGCGTAATTACTTCGACGCGTTACGCCGTAACCCTTAGTCAGCATCAATATCTTCTTTATTAATAATTTATTACGGCGTTACACCGTAATTCTTCTAAGCTTGCATTTCTTCGATTACGCTCATCAATAAAAATATAGTATCTCTACTAAATAATATAGTAGTGGTACTATTCTTCACTAGGCTCATAAGATGTATCCTGGAGAAATATAGTATCCATCAAATGATTTTAGTACTTTTACTAAATAAATTAGTATTGGTACTATTTTTGGCCATTTCTCGCCTTTTTCCATTTAAATGCCTTTAACTACCTAAACTCGAAATAAAAACGAATTAAGTACTGAATTCATATAAAATGATATAAAGCAAGGCAATAAACGTGAGAATTTGATACAAAAAAGAATTAAATATTTGATGTTATCATAGAGCAACTAAGAAGTAGTGCATCCCAGGTAAACACATCTTTCTCGCATAAGAAGTTCTCACCATTTTACTTTTCTTGTCATTTAATATCTGAATTTAAGATAATATTAATATAAAATCAAAACCCAATATTTTACTTGATTTCATTAAATATAAAAATATAAAAAAGAATCACCCCTCAATCCTTTTAGGTGACATACTCTTCAAACCTACGCCACATTTTCCCTAGAGAACGATCACCTCCGATCTTGCCTATATTACACTACAATGGTTAGGTACATTGCCTATGAGGGTTGTAAAACTTAGTGTGTTGCAACCCAATGCATCAGACATTTACTAGTGTAAAGGACCTTGATGCATCGGTTATATGAAATGAGGTGACACTTATGTTATGTTATGGTTTAGGAGTTATTGTTTTATGATAATTAACATGTTTGAATTTGTGGTCTAAAACAATTAAGTACTATTATGGTTGTTAGACATTGGTCAAGCTTATGTAAGCCTAATTTGTTGGCAATTTTGGATGCACTATTGGTTTCATTATTGGGTTCACATCTTAGTTAGATGCATTTGTGGTTTTACATATGTAAAAAAGCTATAAAAAGTGACATCGAGAAAAGTTTTTTTGAGTTACATAAGTCAAAATTGGTTATAATTAGATATAGATTGGTATGTATGAATTGGCATATTTTTGACAAATGGTTGACTATTAAAAGCCAAACATGGACAATTATAGGAAGTTATGGTTGTACATGTTTGATAAGGGGGCATCCAGATTCATTTTGTTGACTTAAAAAAGTGTGAAATGGTGAGACTTGTATACACATTTGTAATTTGCCAAACATTTCATTAGTGACCAAACAACTCATTCCTTGACTTTGTTAGTCAAAAATTTTCAAATACAACCATTTTATACTTGCGAGAAATTCTCATTAACTCAACACAATCCAGACAGAGTCATTTTAATTTTTGACTTTGTCGATTTGCAAGAACACTAACCAAAAAACATGAACAACTACTACTACACAAAAAATAAAACATTTTCATTACCATAAATGATTTCATGCAAAACAGGCTTAACCTACATCCTTCACAAACATACCCAAAAAGCTATGACACGCCCTAAAAATACTTATAAACAACAATATGCAATGACCATGTTTTGCCTAAGCTTCTTCATGAGGTTTTCCTTCTCCCCCAACAACAGACATTTCTCCTCCAAATCTTCCTCTAACTCATTTCTAGCCTTTATAAGGCCATGAATCGCATCAAGAGCTTTGTGGCACATGGGTGGATCAACCCACCAATAAACCCACAGTCCATGTCCTATATAGTGAGTGACAAACATTGAGTGACAAGTGTGAGACAACAAACAGTGAGTGACAAAGTGTTCAAAATAAAAAAAATAACAATGAAATGTAGTGGGGCAGCAGTAGAACCTTCGCCCCGGGTTTCTATTTGTCCATGATGTCTTTTTTTATATCTTCCCACACCCGCATATCACCATTGTTGGAGTGTTAGTTCTTGTGTTCTTAAGTGCGTATGTGAGTTGTGCTGTGATCGGGGTAGACAAAGAAAACAAATGTGTTTGACTTTAATATGTGGTGAAAATATATAACACATAGTTTGATTGCAAGTTTCATCCCTAGGAGAAAGGTTTTATTGGGAAGCACAATTCAATTGGTTTAGGTGTAAACAGTGAAAAGTCGAAAACACCCTCACGTGAGACGCATGTGAAAGAAAATAATTTAACGATCGTTAGTGAAAGGGACAATGAATATAAAAAAAGTGTGAAGGAGAATGGTATTCTTTGAAAAAAATGGTTATGGCAAAACATACAAAAGTGTTGTAGTTTACCCTTGTCTAAAATATAAAACGAGGTTTCCGACCCGTGCTCTGCTGCGGAGCGCGGGCTTTTACGTTTGCAGTTTATTGTCGATTTTGTCGCTGTTAGGATTTTTTTGGACACAGCCATTTCTAATTAATACAACTAATAAAGTTACAACATATTGTTTTGCAATTAGAGTCAACCATAAGTATTTGAAATATCTATACAAATTTGCCATAAAAGGGGTCGATGAATAATAGGATGAGGATCTACAAAGAAAGATGGGAAACAGAAAAGGATGCAGCGCAAAAATAGTGTGAAGCGAATTATTTGTCACGGCGTCCTCTTTGGTTCTACATCCTTCTTTGTTAAAATGCATTCTATTAGTTGAATCAAACAGCATGATATTAGAGGGACACGTAATAGGACTCAAGTACTCTCGTAAATCTTTGTGTTCTTGCAATCTGGGACAAAAAAAGGCATTTCAAGCTAATCCAAACACCCCCTAAGCTTAAACAAACACTACAACACAATGAGTTAGTCTAACATAATAAGTTTTATGTTTTCAGCTTATGTTTCATAAGCCTATTTTTTTAGACTTATCAATTAAGCTTAGAATTATGTCATAAAAAACAATCAAAAATTAAGCTTATGATACATAAGCTGATAAGCCCTTAAATAAGCACAATTTTCAAAACAAAATTTATAAAAGTTTATACCTTGTTTGTGCTGTAAAATTGAAGAAATGCTTGACAGAAAAGACTCTATAACCCTATAAGTGATGCGTGATTTCCTTTAACATAAACTACGTCAGGTTTTACATTTATAAAACCTTAACTACCTCGACTATTCCTACGCACTAAAGAGCAGTGTACCCTATCGTGTATAGTTTAGTGATTGGTAAGTACGGGTGTCGACCCAAAGAACGGTTTGTGCTTCTAATTGTCTAATTGAAATAATAATCTACCTAAGAAAGTATTTTTGGAATTTTGTGATAATTAAGATGTTTTTCGTGTGGATAACCTTACTGGCGAAAAGGAATTGGTATAGTGGCAAATAGCTAGATTGGATGAACACATTCAATTAAAATGATCTTGAGTCCAATGTCTAATACCAATCTTAGAAGAGGTATAAATTTATTAGGTTTAATTTGCAGTTGTAACCTAACCTATTATACTGAGTGGAGTGGACTCGCAAAGAGATTAACATATTCTCAGTTCATAGTTATTAATGGTTTCTTCAAAGTAATGTGTCGGAACTGTCTAAAGTGTAAGCCAACAACTAACAGGATGGGTCGTCCCGTAGTTAATTGTGCGCTAGGATCTTTGGGATCATATAGTCCTTAGCGCATGCTCAACCTCAGAACAACTAACTAAAATTGCAATAAAGAAAGAAAGATCATGAAATAATTAAACAAATTAAATGCCAGCGAATAATAAATAAAGCATATAGAATCACAACATCAACTGAATATATTGCTAGATCCAATGATAAAGAGTTGAAGTATAATTACAGATGTGATATACTGGTGCTCGTGATCCTCTCCTTGAACACCATGGCAAACCCCGAAGGGTTGCCCTATACCCGGACTGATCATCGTTTTTCCTCCCTCTTTTGCTGCCGGTTGCACTACCAGGAGATGATATTTATGGCTGAATTTGCCCTATATTTATAAGATTCTAATTGGTTATGACGTAATTGATTCATTTGGTTATGCGGTAACCATTCTGATGTAGACTTTTGATGCGGTTGTCGTTAGACTTCAACAAGAAGTTTTACAACTCCCTAGGCAGTGCACATAATCGTTGTAGTGTAGTATAGGCAAGACTTAAAGGTTGTTATTGTTATCTAGGGGAATAGGTTGGGAAGGCTCGATCAAGATTTAACAGAGGTCTACGGGGTTGAGAGAAGATTCTTTTTGTATTTTTATTTTATAGAAAGCGGGTAAAATCATGGTTTGAGAGGTTGGTTTGTTTAGCTAATTAAGCTAAATATAATCTAATCTACTAGTGATAACTTTATGATAAAAAGATGTATTTACTTAATCATGTACTACTCCTTAGATTGCTTCTCCTAATCCTGTTGCTTTGTCACACTTGTGATGATCTGTGTAAGTATTTCCTAAGTCATGAACGAATTACATGAACCCGCCGTCTATTTAATATTCCGTTAAGGCAATGCATAAGTAAGGTACTATGAAGACTATTACAAGGCCCCTAAGAGTATATTAATTGCAATTGAATATCTTAAGAGGGATCAACCATATTAGGGGTAAGGTAGTATGAAGACTGTTACTGATGGTATCCTTTTTACACACTCGCGTTTCCCTAGACGTCTATGCCAATTTAATATCTTATGGCTAGTTTTCTAAAGCCTAACGCGCACATCCATCACAAGAAGCAACATTAAAAGGATCTACAATCTAAGTTTCATACAATCATAAGTAAATACAAAGGAGGGTTTAGCCTAGCATGTTATAAAGAAAGCAAGAACATAAATCAATCAAACAACACATAGACATATTGAATGATTAAAGATAAACAATCTTACTTGATTAAAACATGGATTAAAGGTAGTTACAATAGGGTTTTGAGGCCCTAAAGACGACCTAAAAGCTGCTAGAATGATTAGGGTTCGTCTCCTAAAAGTTATACAAAGTTACACACTCAAAACCCTAAAATCGGTTTTGTATATATAGGAAAAACGACGCGACGGCGTCGCTTTGAAGCCATGACGCCGTCGCCACGTCGATGATTCTAGATCTACTTTAAGGTGGCTACATTTTGACGCCGTCACAAAATCCTCGACGCCGTCACTTTAAAAATCATGATGCCGTCTCTTTATACTGGCTACGCCGTCTTCACGCTTTGTATGCGTGGTTCTTCAAGATACTTGGTGTAGAGCCGTGGTCTTGTCCATTTCTTCTCCAAATGAGCCCAAGACATGTGTATTTCCTCCAAATGCCATCCAAGTGCTAAAAACCTGAAAACAAATGATTAAGCACATAATCTGGGCATATTTGCATGATTTAGGGGGTTAAATGACCCTAAAATATTGTATAATATGACACCTCATCAACTTCATACCCCTGACTTAAAATTTGGTACACTACAATCCATCCGTTAGTAAAAGTCAGCCCTTATATATCCCTGCGAACGGACAATGCACTTTTTTCCGTTAAATGTTAACGTGGGTTTAACAAGAAGGGTATTTTTGTCATTTCACTATTAAATGAAAGTGTATTGTAGAACCGTAGAGGGGGATGAATATCTTTCACTCGGGTGTATAATAAATTATAACAACTATGGGGAAATGAAAAATAAACACTCATTAAATGTCATAGCATATAAATTACCATAGGCTTGGTAAAGGATCAAACCTCCATAGTTGGGCGCAAGTATGAGTCAATTAATATCAAACGAGGTCTTTTATGGTTTGTGGGGTGTAGGTTAAGTTAACATTAATGGAATCAGAAACGGTATGGATACATTTGGGGAGGACTTTGGGTGAATTTGGGGTTGAAAAGGCGTTTTGAGGTGGGTTTATGTTAGTTTATATAAGATAACATTAATGAAAACGGAAATGGATGGGATACATGTGGGGAGTGACTTTTGGGTGAATTTGGAGTGGAAGGGTTAGTTAATTATTTATAAGAATACACGTTGGTTTGATTGCTAAGCCAAAGACTCGGACAAAATATACAAACTCTACACAACTCTACATCAATCTGTTTCTTTTTCTTTTCTTGACTCTAATATAAACATAGACATAAGCAGATGGTAGCCGTACATTTTTTTTCTCTTTTTTTATATATACATTTTTTCGTACACTTTTGCCCTGCCATTGCTTAAACATATAATACATCATGGGGGTTTATAAATACACTCCTACACTTGAACTTTTACCTACTCGATTATTTACAATCTAACTAATGATCCGATTTAAGATGGATCAAAATAACATGAAGCTTATTGAGCTCTATTGGGGGTAATAAATTACTTCTTCCCCAATTCTTCATAAGATAAATACTACCATGAATCCCAATCATCCAAAAACAATATTTACAAGGATAAGGACTTAGCAACCGTTTACTCAAATAATTAACTTGGTATAAAACAATAATGTACTAGAGGTGAGTACATACAAGGTAGGCTAAGGCGATTTGGGTGTAACGATTGGTTTAAGGGTTGACAATGTTCTTCGTTAATAATCCGGCTTAACCAGAAAATTACGAGAACCGTGAAAAAGGATAGGCTCGGAGGGTTGTACTAGGGGTATCCTGTACAAAAAATGAGTTCATGGTAAGGGTGTGGGATAATTATATGATCGGTGTGACCATAATAACAATTATAGGTTTAAAACATGGGTTAATCCTAGTGCCTCTTATCTAGCAAATCCTAATACTTACTATGCGGTCTCGGAATGCATCACAAAAACAAGTTCTAGAATTTAATATACTACTGGTACACTCATATAATTTAATACAGATACATTGCTCCAGAAAAGGCGACAAAGACCATACGTACACATCCGTAACGACGGAATAGACACATATGACTGCATTCGAACCTTAACTCGAGAAAGCTAAAGGTATAAACTATCTTGGGTATCAATAATGGATACCCGTATTTCTAAAGATCTAAAGACGAACCTCACATTTTTAGGGTGGAATTTTGAGGGTTTTTGTGCTAGTCATACACATTCCTATCCATGAGACGCTATTAATACTTGGTTTTCGTCAGTATGTGTCATAAAAAAATTAATTTTGGTCAAAATTACCTTTTTCTGCTATGTTTCGATATATTACCCATCATTTTAAGGACAAAGCAAATGGAAAATGAAGGAATAGTTTCTAAGGCTTATTTCCCCCTACACTTAAATTGAACATTGTCCCTAATGTTCTATAGAAGTACCCGTAAAAACGAACAAAGGGGAAAAGAAAACAAGTAAAAGAAACTAGTACTCCCCTAGTTTGCTCAATAATGGAGAAGAACTATGCGATAACTGGTTAAATCATCCTCCAAAAATCATCCAATGAAACTTCCTAAGAACTTCCAAGCTTCTTCTTATCAAATATAACATGTAATCAAAGACAAAGACAACTACACCAAGCATAAAATCCACTGGTGAATGATTAATAAAACCTCATTAACTAGGTTTAGACTCTATGAAAGCAATAAAGATAGGATGAGTGTGTTAACGTAATCGTGGTTTTCTGCAAGTTTTTAGGAAAATTACAAATTCCGGAAATTATACAAGATTAATTTCTCAAAAATTAATTAAAAATCGAATTTTTCTATAGCAGATCTGGCGACGTCGTCAGGATTAATCATGACACCGTCTCCAGGGTCTGTAAAGACGAAATTTTTTTTTCTTCAAAAATTCCTGCACGCAAGTTCCCATTAGTTATTTCCTGCAAAATTTACTGCAAAAACCACAAAAATAGTTAACACAATCATATGAGTCAAAACAAACACATAAGACACACCTAATATGCAAGAAAATAATAGATTGGGTTGCCTCCTAATAAGCGTTTGTTTTTGTTCAAGTCACGAGCTTGACTCTACGCTTATTTGACACGCAAAAGGTGGGTCTCCCCTACACTTAAGGTCAAGTGCGGGTGATAGTAGCGATACACATCATTTCGATGGAGGTATGCCACGTGGGGTGAAGGCGGTGTGTGAATTGTCAAGGGTTTTACTACCTTCATCCTAAAACTACCCTGACTATATGGGTTGATAGGTGGGTCGGTTCCTCTTTTGTCTCCTAGATTTACATCTAAGGGTAAAAAATTAGGTAAAAGTTGAGGCTCTGGTTCATTAACACTAGAAAATCCCTTAGAACTAATAAAGAGGTCATGAGTATTAGTATTTAAGCCTAGATCATATAGTTTCGTGTGGTCCAAAGGTTCTACCTCCATTGGGATTCCTATAGTCTCATCTACTTCTTCCGGGTAAGTCACGGACGGTGTGTATACCTCAAATGATGAGAGGACTTGTGGGTATCTTGTGGGCTCGGATTATCCACCTTATCCTCGATATCACCTATAGGCTCATCATATGCATCTAACCATGACATGCACTTAGGTATCGTAACTCTAACCATCTCATTTTCAATTAATTAAGCTTTCAAATTTGCTATTGTTTGGTTATAAATATAGTGCTAGTTGGGTTTTTCCACTGTTTATCGCATTTAGCGCAATCCTCAATGGTTTCCCATGCCTCTTCAGCACTTAATCTCCTAAGGTTCCCACCTGCTGCCTAGTTAATGTCTATTTTGGTATATCTATCGACATGATGGCAACGGGTCGGGTTTGGGTCGGGTTTTAGTGAACCCGTACCCGTACCCGCACTCGTTTATAATTTCCAAACCCGTATCCGCCCCAATACCCGATGGGTACCCGGTTAGTATTATCCATCGGTTTTTCGGGCTTACCCGCGGGTTTCGGTTATCCGCAATTGAATATTCGTTGGACATGAACAATGTAAGAAAAATATGATTTCGTTCATGGACAGTTTAAAAAATATGCCTAAGTATGAAGTGCGAAAATGATCAAATGATCAATACACAGTTACACTCTCATTACTATTGTAATGATTTCAAGTTAAATAATTATCTAGATAGAATACCCCCCAAACCCCAATCCACCACGAAACCAACGCCAAAACTTAATACCGGTGTAGTAAGACTCACAAGAAGTTTTACAACTCCCTAGGCAGAGTACCTAACCGTTGTAGTGTAGTACAGGCAAGACTTGGTGGGTTGTTATCATTCTCTAGGGGAATAGCACTGTGAAGGCTGGATCGAATGCTCACTAAGGTCTAGGGTTGAAGGAAGATTATTTTTGTGTTTTTATATTTTACAAAAGCAAGTAAATATCGGGTTTGAAGGTTGGTTTGTTTTAAACTAATTAACTACTAATCATAATAATAATAAACAATTATACAACGAAGCGTATTTACCTAGGATGCACTACTTTTTACTAGCTATCCAATTCTACCTTTTGCTTTATCACACTTGTGATGATTTGTGTAAGTATTTCCTAAGTCATAAACGAATTACATGAACCCGCCATCTACGTAATATTCTGTTAAGGCAACAAACAATTAAGGTAGTATAAAGACTATTACATGGCCCCTAAGAGTATATTACATGCATTAAAACACCTAAGAGGGATCAACTATATTAGGTAAAATTAAAAAATTCTATTTTAAAAGTAGTTGAAGACTATTACCGATGGTATCCTTTCTACACACTCGCGTTTTTCTAGACGTCTATGCCAATGTAATATTTTATGGCTAGTTTTCTAGAGCCTAACGCACACATCCATCAACAAGAGAAATAGGAAACAAGAATTATAAATTATAATCAATTATACTTATTGAATCTGTCACGCAAACAACAAGATCTAATCAACTAATAATAAGTTTCATGCATTCCTAAATAAATACTAGATGAATTAGCCAAGCATACATAAGCAAGAGAAATCATAATCAATAAAAGGAATTAAAGACATGAATTAAGATATAATTGATAATCAAACCATTACAAGATGTTTATGGATTGAATTAGACCTTCTAAGTTGCTGGAAAAACACCTACCAAACCCTAGAATCGGACTTAGGGTTGGGGACTTGATAAAAATGAAGTTATGAACTTATATTTATAGGTATATTTTGAGTTGGTTCGTCCTGACCCTGTCTTTCAAATCCTAACCCCGTCTGGAAAAATCCTGACCCCTTCTGGAAGCATTGTTTGCACAATTCTTCTTCAATTTTCGTGTAGAGTTTCAATCTTGTCCGTTTCTTCTCCAAATACCCAGTCACGTGTATTTCCTCCAAATGCTAAAAACACAAAAACAAACTATTAAGCACATAATCTGGGTATATTTGCATGATTTAGGGGGTTAAATAACCCTGAAAAAATATATAAAATGACACCTCATCAGGGCTTTAAAAATCGAGAGGTAATAAATACCAAGACTACCTAGAACCACCTTGATGAGAGTAAGCCTGCCCCTAATAGATAAATGGCTCGCTTTCGAGGAGGAAAGTCTCGATTGGAACCGATCAATTAAAGTCTTCCAACAGGAAATACGATTCATATTAGATCCTATAGGAAGCCCAAGATAGGTAAAAGGAAAAATTCCCGCGGCACATCCAGGATTACGAGCCATATTAGAAACCTCGTCATCAGAAACTCCAATACCATAAATGTTGGATTTGTTAATGTTAATTTTGAGACCCGATGCTAAGTAAAAAACATGGAGAACACGAATGATATTATCTAAATCACCTGGAATTCCAATCGTAGTGATTATGAAACGGTTTTCCCACGTAAAAAAGATGAGAGAGTGTGAGGTTAGGAGGGCCAAGATTGATCCCATGAATGAGGTTCGAACTAACTGCAGTAGAAAGAGCACAACGAAGACCTTCTATGACGAGAACAAATATAAAAGGAGAGAGGGGATCTCTCTGCCTTAGACCTCGTTTAATAGAGAATTCCGAATATAGGCTGCCATAACCAATACGAAGCTCTGTACGAATGAAGAAACTCCTTATCCAAAGAACCCATTATATCAAAACCAAGCTTGAAGAACAAAGGCCAAATACTTCTAACTGACCGAATCAAAAGCTTTCTCAAAATCAACTTTAAAGATTAACATTTTTTCCTCCTCTTTTTAAACCACTCAATGACCTCACTAAGGATGAGAGGCATGTCAAGAATTTTTATCCTGAATTAAAAGTGGATTGCTCAATACTAACAATCTTGTCTATCACTTTAGAAAGCCGATTTGCTAGGATTTTAGCAATGATTTTGTAATGAATACCAATAAGCGAAATATGACAGAAATATTTAATAAAGATTGGATTACTGACCTTTGGGATAAGAGTGAAAAATGAAGAATTATCACCTTGAGGCATCAAACACGAATAAAAAAAGAGTTCACAAACTCTAGAATATCCATTTTTATGAGGTCCTAGTATTTCTTTACAAACGCAAAAGTAAAACCATCGGGGCTGGGGGCTTTGTTACTACCACAGCCCCATATTGCCGACTTAATTTCATCAAGAGAAACATGATTCTCCAAGTACTCACTATCTAGAGGACAAAGGTGAGTAGAATGAACCAACGGGGGAAAGACCACTTGAGAGTCATGAACATGAAATTTGTCTTTGAAGAAATTAAGGAATAATTCCTTAATATGGATCGGATCCGTGATCCAAACACCATCATGCATAATCGATTGATATCTCCTCTTTTGATTTATCAGCCCATGAAAGAACTTTGAGTTCTCGTCCCCTTCAATGTCCCATTTTAAGTGAGCCTTTTGAATTAAATCAAGAGCTTCAAAGTTGTCGAGTTTGTCGATTTCTTGAAGAAGTTGCATATGCGTATCATGATCAGAAGGAGTTGCAATACCATCATCAATTCTTTTTTGGGCAAATTGCATAAAAGTGTACTAAACTTATACTCAATTTCAATTTAATGTACTAAATTTTTTTTCTCTCAATTTAATGTACCCAACTTTTTTTTGGTTGCAAATGTAGACAATTAGGAGGTTACCAGGTCACCATCAAGTTACCTTCTTCTCCAACATGATTTTCCAGCTGGCGACCTCCACCACTACCGCCTTCGGCAAGCGACAACCACCACCATTTTCGACCGATTTCGACAGTATTTGATCGATTTCGACCGTTTTCGACCGATTTCAACCGTTTTCAATCGATTTCGACCGCTTTAGACCGACTTTGACCATTTTCGAACGATTTTGACTGATTTGACTGATTTCAATCGATTTTGACCTGATTTCCTCCGTTTTCGACCAATTTCGACCGTTTTCGACAGATTTTGACCCTTTTCGATCGATTTCGACCGTTTTTGACCGATTTCGACCATTTTCGACCAATTTGGACCGTTTTTGAACGTTTTAGACCGTTTTCGACCGATTTCGACCGTTTTAGTCCGTTTTCGATCGATTTCAACCGATTTTTGACCGTTTTTGACCATTTTTTTCCAACGATTTTGGACCGTTTTCCGATTCAATTTTTTCGACAAATATTTAGATCGTCTTCACACCCATTATGTCCGTTTACGAACGATTCAACCTGTTTTGGAACCATTAGAGCCATTTCTTTCGATTCATGCGTTTTTGAAAGTTTTCATTCGTTTTCCTACGTTGTTAAGCTTGTTTGAACGTTTTGAACGTTTTTGTCCATTTTTAAATGTTGTGAATTTGTACGTTTTTGTCCATTTTTGTACGATTTGTTTGTTTACCTCCTTCTCTGTTTTTTTTTGTTTTCCTACGTTGCTTTCATTTTCTTACATTTTGTATGATTTTATACGTCTTCATACGCTTTTTACATTCTTATAATAGATACTAAAAAGTATAAAAACGGGTAAAACTTTTGAAAACGTATAAAAACGTATTTAAGAGTAGAAAAACGTACAAAACAAACGAAAACTATCAAAATCGGTCGAAATCAGTGGAAATTGGTCAAAAACGATCGAAATCGGTCAAAATCAGACGAAAACGCTAGAAATTGGTCGAAAACGGACAAAAATGGTCAAATCGCCGAAAAAAATAAAAAAAAAAAAAAAAAAAAAAGAAAAAAAAAAAAAAAAAAAAAGAAAAAAAAAAAAAAAAAAAGAAAAAAAAAAAAAAAAAAAAGAAAAAATAAAAAAATAAAAAAAAAAAAAAAAAGAAAAAAATAAAAAAAAAAAAAAAAACTAGAACAAAAAAAAAAAAAAAAAAAAAAAAAAATAAAAAAAAAACAAAAAAAAAAAAAAAAAAAAAAAAAAAAAAAAAAAAAAAAAAAAAAAAAAAAAAAAAAAAAAAAAAAAAAAAATAAAAAAAAAAAAAGAAAACTGTCGAAAACGGTCGAAATCGGTTGAAAATGGTCGAAAACGATCAAAATCGATCGAAATCCATCGAAAACAATTGAAAACGATGAAAATCGGTCGAAATCGGTCAAAATCGGTTGAAATCGGTCAAAATCGGTCAAAAACGGACTGAAAAGGTCGAAATCGATCGAAAACGGTCTAAAACGTTCAAAAACGGTCGAAGTCGGTCGAAAACGGCCGAAGTCGATCGAAAACGGTCGAAAACGGACAAAATCTGTCAAAATCGATCAAAATCGGTCAAAATCGCTTTGGGTGGTGCCGGTAGTGATCGATTTGGAGGTGGTGGTGGTGGTGGGTCGTCTGAATGCTAGGTTGCCGGAAAATCATGTTGGAGAAAAGGTAACTTGATGGTGGCCTGGTAACCTCTTAATTGTCTTCATTTGCAACCAAAAAAAAGTTGGGTACATTAAATTGAGAAAAAAATTGAGTACATTAAATTGAAATTGAGTATAAGTTTAGTACACTTTTATGCAATTTGCCTTTCTTTTTTCTATCAATTTGACATCTGACATAACATCATGTTTACGATTGCGATCTATGTTGTTAATATTAACATACCATTGTTTGATAGATGCTTTGAGAGACCGCAATTTTTCATGAGACTTAAGAATTCTTTCATCATTATTATTATTCTCCAAAGAAGCCCATCCTACTTTTATAACGTCATTAAAACCATCACGACTCAACCACGAGTTATAAAGCTTGAAGGGAATCGGACCAAAATAAGATTTTTAAATATAAAAAAGGATAGGAGTGTGATCTGATTTTGAAATATAAAAAAGGATAGGAGTGTGATCCGACCATAAGCGATCGAGAGCAATGATACGGATATCGGGTAGAATCTCCAAGAATTCATCCGAAATAAGTAATCTATCTAGTTTACTAAGTTTAGTCCTCGTCTTGTTCATCCAAGCGTAAAAGCGACCTCCAATGGGAAGATCGATTAAACCTGTAAGATCAATAAAAGAGTTAAAGTGATCATCTTCAATTTGAGAAAAGATAGAAGAAAATCTTTCATTTTCGTTGCGAACAACATTCGTATCACCAAATAAGATGAATTTTCCTTTATGATGGTGCATAAAATCCGCAATCCTATTCTAAAGGGAAGACTTGGCTGAAGAGTCTTGAGAACCGTAGATGTTTATCATAAAACAATCACCCACTAAGTTTTTCCATTTTACTTTCACAATAATATAGGACTCGTCACACCAAATGGCTTCCTTTATAAAAGTATTCGGATCCCACATAGAGATCAAACCGCCTGACCTACCTCGAGCCATGCTACACGCGTAATCAAAATTGAAATTTCCCCACATGTCTTGAAAAAAAAGACGAAATAATTTAATAAACTGTACATATTTAGATTCTTGAACACCCAAAAAGAAAAAGAAAAAGAGAAAAGAAGTTATGCTTGAAACACATCTCCTTGATCCAAACACGTTTTCGCCTTTTCTTCATACCATAACTATTTATAGTGAGGATATTCATTAATCAACAATGTGTACACCAATGCCATTAATCATTCGGTTGAGGGATTTCTTACACCCTCTAACATCGAAGCCAAGAGTGGTTCCAACTTCAATGATTCTATTTCATTCATGAATAAGTGACACTCCTTTGATGTCCTTCTTATGATGCCTAGCAAAAGATGTTGAACACTTACTTGTATTGGAAAAACTCTTTTTCATATGTTCGAAACTAGGTGGGTGACTTGGATATGATGATTTACCAACCTTAGGCAAGTTAAAATCTTTGTGGTCTTTCTCTTTTGCAAAAAATTGTAGCTGCTCCATAGTGGTGGCATTTAGGTTATCCATTTGAACTTCATCTTTGTTAATACCATAAGCCATTTTATTAAAGTATCATTCAGATCATTCAAGTCATCCACTGAATTTTCTTCAACAGAATCCGTAACCTTCTCTATCTCATTCACATCAATATGGGAAGAAGTATCAATCGAGTCATCTGTAATATTAATACTCCAAGTACCAAGTTCATGCACGTGAACCTCAAAGTTCTCCCCATGTACTTCGACATGGACTTTTTCTGAAACGAATTTATGAGATCGAGTGGAGATACAAATTCTACCTGAACTCATAGCAGTAGACTCTTCGGCTTCAAAAAACATAAATTTACCAACCATACCTGCCACTTTCTTAAAAGCATTCGAACCCCAAGCACAAAGAGGCAAACCATTAATCTCAACCCAAATCAAGCGTTCATCTACTTTAAAAGAGGGTGAAGTTGGTTTGATTGACGTGTATAGGCAATGCATACTAGCATTATCTTGAAACTTAGCACACGATAACGATGAAGGGAATTGAATCCAAATCCAAAGGCCCCCGACATGATGTATTTTCAAGTCCAAAAAACCTTCATTCTTACAAATCATGTACATATTACTCATAGAGTCTACGTCTTTTAATTTCACCAAATTAACTGTTGATGAATCTTCAACACTTATGAGGTCATGATCATTGAGGATGATTGAGCTAGTAATTGCTTATGAAGGTGTGGTTGTAGTCGGATTTGGTTTGTTGTGAAGAACAAAATCAAATGAAGGATGAGGATTGGTGTTCTGGAATGATGAAGTGTTAGGGTTAGGGTTAGTATCTGCCTTCAACACCTTATTGATTGGTTAGGATCGAGTGTGATTGGATTTTTGAAAACGGGGGACCGAAACATAAAGATGAAAATTGTCAATCCATATATTTGATAAGGATTTGACGAAATCAGATGCATCCTTAATTCCAAGAAAATGAATAAAGCCGAATCTTTTACCTCTCTTTGAAAGCTTGTTCGCGATGTATGCATCCACTAGACGTCCATAAGATACACACGCTTTCCAAAGTCCTTTAGCATCCAATGAATCAGGTATGTTGGAAACATAGAAAGATGTTGCCACTTTTTTCAGATCCTTATGATAAGGGTTTGATAGGTGTAAAATACACATATCCATTAACACCAAAAATGACCCTAAATGACAAAAAACACACTTAAAACGGCAAAGATATACTTGTTTTTGTGTTTTATGTGTGCAGGTACGGATAAGACAAAAATCACAAGAAAACTGTCAAAAACGGGCAAACACGGATACGAGAACGGAAAAGCGTGCAAGAGCCGGAAGCTAAATTCAAAAAGTCAACCTTCAGTCAACTCAGTCAAACCACAAAAGGACAAAAATCCAAAGTTACAAATCTAGTCCCTCAAGTTTCCAGAATTACACAAATGATCCCTAAGCTTAATGGGCCAAATCCTATCAAAACCATACCCGGATCCAAAGCCCAAAATCATTAAACTTTTCCTGGCCCAAAACCTTAGCCCATAACCTTTTATAATACTCCAGGGACCAAAGATGCCAAGTTTGAAAGTTGTTATACACTTGGATGTGTATTACATTTACACTTTACAAAGAGAGGGACTGATCTTGCCAATACCCCAAAGTTATACCCCCTTTTACCCGTTCAGTTAAAAATAGGCGCGAAATCAAGTTATACTGTTACATCATCGTCCAAACATGCCTCTCCTCAATCCAAAGGCTTCTCAAAAATCAAAGGGAGAAAAGGACAATTCAAGAGCCACTATTACAAGAGGCAGGGTTTAATAGTCATTACATGAGCTCATTATTGTTCCCTTAGCAATGGAATTCCACGTGGATGTAAGAAAGCACAATAAGAGGTTGGTAATTTGCAAAGAAGTCCCTCCAGAGAACAAGCACAAACTTCACATCAAATGTATTGTGTTGAACCCACCCTTGATCGATTCTTTTTTTACATAAGTAAATTGTTTGTTACCTTGGAAGAATCCTAAAATAAACAAAGATTGAGACTTTTTATGTATACCAAAGAGAATGCGGAATCTACACTTTGATAATCTAGAGTTGTTAATCATAGAACAATAAAAAATCAAACAACAATGAACAATGAAGTAATAACAAACTGCTTTCAATATTATTAGAAAACTTATACAAGTACTCTTGTAGTACTGGTTGTTACAACCTTGAGCATATCACAAATCTTTCTCTACAAAGTATCCTAAGTATATGTATATCCTAAACCTAGGATCTCCTTTAATAGAACACAAGGAGTCCTTTACAAGATAACTACCTATCTTTTAGGATCAGTTACAAACATCCTATAATAATCTCCATGCATACTTATCTCTAAGTCAACAGCTTTGACCATTGGCAGTATTAACTCTTTCTCCTAGCAGTATTAACTAACTCCATTAGTACTATTAGTTATACCTTGGCAGTATTAACTCTTATGAAGATTTATTCCTAACAATCCACCCCTAAACTTGTGATTGTCCTTCAAATCATCAAGTTTCTTCTGAATTAAATCTTCTAGTCTTCTTCCTTTGCTGATGATTCTTTCAAACATTTCTTCTACTTCTGCACTTGAGATCTTATAAACCTTAGAAGTTCAAACGCCTGTGAACTCTCATGATCAACCTCCAATTTCTTTTTCAACATCTTGGAAATCATCTCTTGACTTAGAGGGTATTTCTTCTCCGTCAGCATATATGAGCAAGACCATACAAACATCAGTAAAATGTGAATACCACAAAAATCATATAAACTCTAACTAATCACATTATATTCATGCTGATTCTTCCATAGTTCATCTTCTTCATCAGGCTCAAATAAATTATGTAAATCTCCCCCAAAGCATTAGATCATACCCCTCTGGTCTTGAAGTACAATACCTTTCCTTGACTAGTCTGTACAATTCCTCTACATCTTGTCTATCAAAGTCTTCAAGCATCTCACTCAAAACCTTGTAGTTCTTGGAACTGCCATCTCCTCTGAAGATTTGATAATACATGAAATTCTCTGTCAAAACACAAGTCTTCCAATCCACAATTGGAAACTTTGTAGATAGAGATTCAACCTCTATAGGAACCTCTTCTCTTGGTATTATATCTAAAAATCCTTTGAGTTCTTCCTTCTCAGCATCTTCCTCCATCTTTTGTCTCTTCCTTGTGCTTTTTCTAGGAATAGATTTCTTTCTTTTTGCTCCAGATTCTTTAGAAACTTCTTTCATACCTTCTGTTGTAGAACAACTTCTTCATTCAATCTATTCAGAGACTTCATCTTTTCACTTCCATGCTCTACATCCATAGGCTCAATATGTTGATTAAAATCCTAAATCTTTTCAAAGATTGGCCTAATCTCATTATAAGACATTCCCTTGATAGTCACTAATCTTGTAGTTTTCCCCTGATTCATCAATGTATTTTAGATCTAGTTTCTCCTTGCTTGGGCAACTACTTTGGGTTTCATCTTTAGAGTATTATACCTTATGACTGAAGGATCATACCAATCTATGCTTCTTAGATGTCTTGGCCTCGTACATAGCTCTTTGTCCATTCCTCTTCATCCCACTGCTAGCAAATTCCTTCATCTCTATTCAATCTTGCCCATTAGCTCTCAATTCATTTGTTCTTCCAGTCTGATGGCTTCAGCAAAACTTAACCTTTCTTGTTCAATCTCTTTCTTAGACTTCTTCTTGGGCTCAGACTCTAACATTATTGCTTTTCCCTTGTCTTTTCTTGTCCTTTTCTCTTCACTCATTCTTCTATAAGTAACAGTTCCTCCAGCAGTACTAAGATTTACCTCAGCAGTACTAACTATTGGAACTTCTTCACTAGCAGTACCTTTTATTGCACCAGCAGTACTAACTTCAAACTGTCCTTTCTCACTGCTTTCTTGATCTTGAATTACTTTTGTAGGAATCACATCTTGAATCACAGGTTCAGTATCATTACTTGCTTTCTCTTGAACCTCTGCATCAGATAATATCCTCTCCTGTTTGGAAGAATCATCTGCAATGGCTTCATCATCTGAATGAACAATTCTAGCTCTTCTCCTTGCTTTCCTAATCTTGATTTGAGCCTCTAGCTTCTTGACCCTGAGTATGAGCTTAGTAAATGCAGAACTGTAGGTTTTCTTTGTCCTCTTTAGATCATCCTCCAAAACATCAATCCTGTCAGATAGTTTGGTAACCAAATTAGTCAATTCAATTAGTTTCAAACTACCCTCATCACTTCTATGTGAGTGAACAGCATGGAGAGGTGAGTCATGGGGTGTAGGAAAATGGTGTTCTGCTCCAGGTGATGGTTGTGTTGGTGATGGTTGTGTTGGTTCAGCAGTGGTATGATCAGGTGAGTGTTCAAATGAAGGTGAAGTTGAATGGGAAGGTGAGGATGTGATTCTTGAAGGTGAAGTGGAAGGTTCAGAAACATCTAGCATAGTAGGAAATAAATCAACTTCCTGGCCTGAATATCCCTTTGTAGGCCTCTTCATATTGTTAAAGACTTTGATACTAAGAGAGGGTACAAGATATGTTCTTGAGTGTTGTTGAAGTTGTTTCCTCTGCATATCTAAGCATATTTGAATGAACCTAGGGTACATTAAAAACTTATGGGGGCTAGAAATATTGGACACCATATGCTCAAAAATCAACCTAGAAAAGTTAAATTTCCTATTGGTAGCTAAACAGATAACAGCAGTTGCAATGTTACTACTAAACTGCTCCCAAGCAGTCTTCTTTGGGCTAAGGCAATGAAGAATATTGTGAATAAGAAACCTCCATTGAGGTGAAAAAGCACCCTTTTGAAAAGTTAACTTATCTGAATCAGTGTGATATCCCATGAGTGCCAATTGCTCAAAAATCTCCGAGTTGGGTATAGAAGTAATACCATCATGATCATCCAACTTGAGATGTCATCTTAAAGATGCTTCGGTGATAGACATTGAGTGACCATCAATGGTAGCAGTAATCTGGACTTCTCCATTATCATCAGTAGTAGCTTCAGCAGACCTCCAAAATTGTTTAATAAAAGAAATATAAACATCTGGCTTCTTTGTGAGGGCATAGCAAATGTGACTTCGATTTAGGAAATCGATGACTTGATGAAACCCTGCACTTCCTGTAGATTTCTCTAAAAACGCTACCATGTTGTGCTTGTCACAAAAATCCAAATTTGCCATGAATAAAAGTGTGAGTAATCGTGTGGGATATGATCGTGGATGAATATATGAAGGCTGGAGAAAGTTAATTGAGATTTAAATAGAGAAACGTAGAGATATGGTTTGACCGACTTAAAGAAATTGAGTTTATCGTGATTAAATTAAACATATATATAGAAAGATCACGAAAGTCCAATGAGTCAAACCCTATATCATAGGTATTTGGCGGAAATATCTCAACGGCTCTATTAATTAATGAAAAATCTGTTAGGGCCAAACAGTACTAACGGTCATCCAGCAGTACTAAATTTGGTCTAGCAGTACTAAAATAAGCCTAGCAGTATTAACTTCTCCACCCAAAAGCAGTACAAACTCCAAAGTTTTGTATTAGTCAAAAATAACTTCACACAATCTCTCTTTCTGTTTTTAAGCTCACATTTTATCTCTCAATTCTTTTAACTCACTTTTCACTCTGTCTGTTTTTCACACATCTCTCTTTCTGTTTTTAAGCTCACCAATTCTCTCTTTTCTTTTGGGTTACAAATTCACACAAAGTATAGTTTTTGGGAAACTACCAGCCATTAACGGATTTGAGTAGTCTTTACCAATAGCTGTTTGCTTTGGACTAGCCAATGATTCATTGTAAAAACAAGGTCATTGATAACCATATAGTTTTGAGTAAACTATCAACTATCAATGGATTTGAGAAGTCTTTACCGGTAGCCGTTTGCTCTGGACTAGTCAATTCTTAATGTCTATAAGACATGGTGAACTGATGACCATTTGTTGTGTGGTGTTACAACCAACACTTGAAGAACAAACCAAACAAAACTTCCTCCCCTCAATATTAACCATTGAGTAACCAATTCATACTTCAATGTTATTCTAAATGCTTCAATATTATTGTTATACTGAGTACTCTTGAATAGTACTGGGTTAAAACCTTGAAGCTATTACATTCTTTATCTAAGATGTATTTCTCTATGTATGCGTTTTTGTATATGCATTTATATTACCTTAAATTATGGATCTCCTTTATACATCACAAGGAGTCCTTTACAAGATAACTATCAATTGTCATAGATCACATACAAATCTTCTCTAAAATATAAAAGATTATACATTCCTTATTATTTATTCCATACATCTTTATCTCCAAGTAAGCAGCTATGACCATCTGCTAGTACTAAACCACTGGACTTCACTACGTATCTTTTGTATTTCTGCACCAACGCTGTACTAAACTTCAGCCTCTCCCTTTCTCACTAATTCCTTGATCTTGAATGACTTCAGGTTGAAAAGGTCCACTTTCTTGAATAAAGGTTCCGTTTCAGTACTTTGCTTTCTCCTTGTAACCTCTGCATCAGTTAATTTCCTCCCCTGTTTGGAATAATCATCTTTAACATCTTCCTCAGAAAGGACAACCTTAGCTCTTCTCCTTGCCTTTTCCAATCTTGACTCTAGCCTCTAACTTCTTGACCCTTAGAATGAGCTTAGTAAAAGCAGAACTGTAAGTTTTCTTTGTCTTCCTCAAGTCATCCTCCAAAACTCCAATCCTCTCAGAAAGTTTGGTAACCAAATTCGTCAATTCATTTAGTTTCAAGATACCCTCATCACTTCCAGCTTTTTTTGTTTTGAACTGTGAACAGTTTAACACCGCAAATTTCACGCAGCGGAATATACAACATTAGGTGTTAATTCATAGTTCTATTGCACAAGGATATAGAAAACGACTCGAAAAGAGGCGTTTAAAAACATTGTTCCATTTAAAGAAATTTCAGAGTAATTAAACACACGTCTACAGGATCAATTACCAAATTCATAACATAAGTTTTCCAAAACATGGAAGATTAGTTTTGATAAAATTGAACCAACTACAGTTCTTTAAAAATTTAGCGCAGACTCCTCGTTGCAGGCATCCTTCACCCTTGGTTACTGAGATAAACTTGCTTAAAAAGTCAACAAAATGTTGAGTGAAAATCCATAGATTTTGTAAGAGATAAAAAGGAACACAAGTATGAGTTCATCGGAGTGATTTTGTTGTTACGGACAAAGCCTTAATCCACACTTCTATTGCTATTGAGCTCATGACACCGAGCTTTATACGTTAACACATATATTGTAGTAAATCAGTTGCCCCATAATAGGATTATTGCCTTATACCTAAATTTCTAAATACAATTGGCCATTGACTGGGTGCTCGTAAGGTTTAGATTCATTTACCTCACGGGTCAGGGCTGTGTATCACAATAGAGCTAGGTATGGAGTAGTGCGATAACAATTTTTGGACATTATAAGTTTCAATGGTTGGGTGTGTTTTTGGACATGTGTTAGATGGACTAGGTTGCGATGCAGAGCGGGGAAAGCTGTAATGCTTCTGGTTCGGGGGGTATGGGGGTGTTTTAATTTACTGGGAGCGAAAGAGCCCCGCAGGGGTTATAAATACAGTTAATAGTTGAAAGCGAGGCTATGGAAAAACTCACTTGTAAGGCGGTAATTTCAAGACATATAAGATGCTGAAGATAAGACAATTTTACGCACATGAGCGTCCTATAGTATTGGACCGGCTAAGACAGTTTTTTGAATTCATTGTCGTATGGCGTTAGTTTACGTCTTCAAAAGATGGACTGTTTTAAAAGTTGGTCGTAGGTCAGTCGAGAGTTGGCTGGAATTAATTTTGGGTTTGGCTTTGGGGATAAGGTTTTGTGGGGGGGAAGTTGGAGGGTGGTGTGGATGGGATGGTAATGGGGGGAGGGGTAGAGGGTACCTAATCTCTATCAAAATATTAACATGTGGTTTTTAAGTCTTATGAACTTTTTTTTTTAATTTTATGAAATATTCCAAATTTGGTCGTATCATAAATCAAATTACAGTAATATTTTTAAGAACATGAGTCTGTTTCACCTCTAGAACAATTATTTTTGAGGTATACTTTTAAAAAAATCCGGCATCGCCCTGTCCTGGGGAAACAAAGAATACTAGTGAACATTTCATTTTTAAACTTCCTATGTAAAATAATAAGTTTTTTTTACGGATTTTGATAGAGTACAGATAATTGACAATTAAATTATTAGATAGTGCTATAGAAGTGAGAAATTGGATTTGATCAGACTTTCTAAGTTGTTCATCCCCTGTAGAAACTTTATTTTTAATTGGTAGTGCAAAATTTTGGGGGTTATACCCCAGTGTTTCAACAAACTCTTTGAATTTAGGGGGTCTTGTGTTTGGTAATTCGGGCCGTTCTGCTCCTATCCAGGAGGGTGTGTCGGAGAGTTGACATTGGTTTTAATATGTGTAAGGTGTATATTAGTAATTTCTTTGATCGCGTAGATTTGGGAGTGGGTAAGGGTTGGTAAATTTTTTTGGATGAGAGAGGCAGGGGGAAGAAGAAGCATACCACGTTCCCAACACGGACTGTTGTTGGTTTGAGAGAGATGGTTTGTTTTTTGGGTTAAGTAGGTTACTGGAAATTTTGATAAGGGATGTTGGGTATGTGTATATAAAGGTATTTGGGAGTTAATTTGGTAGTGAAGGTAGCGATACGGTTGTCGAGTTAACGGACCCTCCGAATTTACCAAAACTAGTCACTTTTTGCAATGAGTTGGGAAACGGGGTATAACCCCATATTTTTGCACTAACTATTAAAAATATAAAGTTTCTACCTGGGGAGGACACTTAGAGCTATCATCTCCAAGTGGTCTCACGTTTATAGCATATATAGATTTTGATTTATGGTCATTTTCGTGGAGTGGAAATATTCAGAAAATAAACTGTTTTGACATAGAAGGGTAAAATGGTAATTTCACTTAGGATCTTTGTTCCCCTGGACAGCGAGGCCTGGATTTTTGAAAAGTAGACTCAAAATTATTTCTGGAGGTGAAAACCTCATGTTCGTATGAATTACGGATTTTGATTTATGATTCGACAAAGTTGGAAGATTTCAGAATTTTATAAATAAAAGTTACTAGACGTAAAACCAAAACGGGTAAATTTGTGTGAGTTGACGGGTAAAGAGTAAAAGAGAAACATGGTATGAATGACATATTAATACAGATTAGGACACATTATTTAAGTAAAATTTGGTCACTAAAAATTGGAATGCAATGCCATGCTAGTTCGGACATAAGTAAAACTTTTATAAAGTCATCGTTTGGTTCATTTTCTTTCGCGTGAGTATTAGTTTATTTTTCTAAGTCGCGCCTTTTATTTTAGGTCGCTCTTAGGAGTATTTGTCTTCTTCAGCTCTTATATTGCTTGATATTACCGTCGTTTCAAAAAAAAAAAACAAAAAAAAAAAAAAAAGTAACTTCAAAACGGTGAGTTATAGCCTCGCCTTTAACTATTAAACTGTATTTTATAACCCGGAGGGAGATACATGTTTGTTTTAAAACAGAACACAAGAAACTTTATGGTATGCTGGACCCGAATATGAGATTAATTGCATGAGTAGCTATTGCCAAAAGACCCTAACATCATGAACTGTTAATTGCCTATAATGGGTGAGCGCTAGTACAAATAAATAGATCTATTGGGTTTAACAGCCCTGTCCGGAGGTATGAATCGAATCCTTTCGAGCACCCAGTCAATGGACAATTTGTATTTAGAATTTAGGTATAAGGCAATAATACCTAGTTATGGGGCAACTGATTTACATACAAGATATGTGTTAACGTTAAGGCTCGGTGTCATGAGCTCATAGCAATAGAAGTGGGGTTTATATTGATTAATGGCTTGTCCGTACCAAAAAAAGGTCACTCGATGAACCTAAAATTTGTGTGTTCCTTTTTATCTCTTACAAAATCTATGGATTCACTCAACATTTTTGTTGACTTTTTAAGCATGTTTTATCTCAGGTAACCAAGGGTGAAGGATGCTGTATACGAGGAGTCTGCGCTAAAGTTTTAAAGAACTTGTATTTTGTTCTATTTTATCAAACTAATCTTCCATGTTTTGGAAAACTTATGTTATGAATTTGGTATTGATCCTGTAGGACGTGTGTTTAATTACTCTGAAATTTCTGTTAATGGAACAATGTTTTTAAACGCCTCTTTTCGAGTCGTTTTCTATATCCTTGTGCAATTGAACTATGAATTAACACCTAATATTGTATATTCCGCTGCGTGAAATTTGCGAGTGTTAAACTGTTCACTCACATGGAAGTGATGAGGGTATCTTGAAACTAAATGAATTGACGAATTTGGTTACCAAACTTTCTGAGAGGATTGGAGTTTTGGAGGATGACTTGAGGAAGACAAAGAAAACTTACAGTTCTGCTTTTACTAAGCTCATTCTAAGGGTCAAGAAGTTAGAGGCTAGAGTCAAGATTGGAAAAGCAAGGAGAAGAGCTAAGGTTGTCCTTTCTGATGAAGATGTTGAAGATGATTATTCCAAACAGGGGAGGAAATTAACTGATGCAGAGGTTCAAGAGAAAGCAAGTACTGAAACGAAACCATTTATTCAAGAAGTGACTTCAACTAAAGTCATTCAAGATCAAGGAAGTAGTGAGAAAGGTTGTTTATGTTTCGTTGAATCTAGAAGTGCTGAAGTTGTACTGTGGTGCACAAAGACTACTGTGTGTAGTTCAGTGGGTAGTACCTGCAGATGGGTCATAGATGCTTACTTGGAGATAAGGATGTATGGAGATAAATAAAGAATGTATATCTTTTATATTTTAGGAAGATTTGTATGTGATTATGATTGATAGTTATCTTGTAAAGGACTCCTTGTGATGTATAAAAGGAGATCATAAGTTAAGGTTTTATAAATGCATATACAAAAATGCATACATAGAGAATACATCTTAGATAAAGATTGTAATAGCTTCAAGGTTTGTAACCCTAGTACTATTCAAGAGTACTCGTATTATCAATAATATTGAAGCAGTTTGAGATATATTCATTGAAGTATGAAATTGGTTACTCAATGGTTCAATATTTGAGGGGATGAATGTTGTTGTTCATCAAGTGTTGGTATTTAACAACACACAAACAACAGGTCATCAGTTCACCATTTCTTATTGACATCAAGAATTGGACTAGTCAGAGGCCAAATGGATACTGGTAAGACTTCACATATCCGTTGATACTTGATAGTTTACTCAAAAACTATTGGGTTTTAAAATGCACCTTGTTTTTAAATGAAGATTGGCTTAGTCCAAGCAAAAACACTATTGGTAACAGACTACTCAAATCGTTAATGGCTTGGTAGTTTGACAAAAATTTATACTTTGTGTGGAATCGTGAGGACCCAAAAAGTGAGAATTGGTAGCTTTAAAAAACAAAAGGAGAGATGTGTGAAAAATCAGACATAGTAAAAAGTGAGTTAAAAGATTTGGAGATAAAATAGTTGAGCTTAAAACAGAAAGAGGGATTGTGGTGGAAGTTTATTTTTGATTAATTACAAAACTTTGGAGTTTGTACTACTTTGGGTGGAGAAGTTAATAACTGCTGGCTTATTGTAGTAATGCTTAGATCCAAAATTTAGTACTATTAGTGGCATTTTGTTACTGTTTGGACCTAATGATTTTTCATTTATTACTAGGAAGCCGTTGAGACATTTTGAAATTCCCTTATGATATAGGGTTTGACCAATTGGACTTTCGTGATCTTTCTATATATATGTTTGATTTAATCATGATAAACTTAATTTCCTTAAGTCGGTCAAACCATATCTCTACGTTTCTCTATTTAAGATTTCATTTTAATTTTCACCAGCCTTTTATTAAATATTCATCAAAATCATTATCCCACTTGATTACTCACAGTTTTATTCATGGCAAATTTAGATTTTTATGACAAGCACAACATGGTAGCATTTTTAGAGAAATCTATAGGAAGTGCATGGTTTCATCAAGTCATCGATTTCCTAAATCGAAGTCATATTTGCTATGCCCTCACAAAGAAACCAAATGTTTATATTTCTTTTATCAAATAATTTTTAGTGGGTCTGCAGAAGCTTCTACTAATGATAATGGAGAAGTTCAGATTACTGCTACCATTGATGGTCACTCAATGTCTATCACCGAAGCAACTTTAAGACGACATCTCAAGTTGGATGATCAAGATGGTGTTATTTCTATACCCAACTCGGAGATTTTTAAGCAATTGGCACTCATGAGATATCACACTAATTCAGATAAGTTAACTTTTCAAAAGGGTGCTTTTTCACCTCAATAGAGGTTTCTTATTCACAATATTTCTGCATTGCCCATTAGCCAATAAGAAGACTGCTTTGTGAGCAGTTTAATGCATCTAATAATTCTGCAAATGCGATTATCTGTTTAGCTACCAATAGGAAAATATAATTTTTCTAGGATGATTTTTGAGCATATTGGTGTCAATTATGTCTAGCCCCCATAAGTTTTTCATGTACCTATGTTCATTCAATATGCTTAGATATGAGAGGAAACAACTTTACAAACACTCAAGAACATCTCTGTACCCTCTCTTAGCATCAAAGTGTTTAACAGTATGAAAGAGGCCTACAAAGGGATATTCAGGCCAGGAAGTTGCTTTATTTCCTACTATGCTAGATGTTTCTGAACCTTCCACTTCACCTTCAAGAATCACATCCTTACCTTCCCACTCACATGAACCTTCACCCTCACCTGAACCTCCAATTGAACATACACCTGCACCTTCATTTGACCACTTACCTGATCATACCACTGCTGCACCAACACAACCATCACTAACACAACCATCAACTAGAGCAGAACACCATTTTTCTACACCCTGTGAATTACCTCTCCAAGTTATTCACTCACATGGAAGTGATGAGGGTAGCTTGAAACTAAATGAATTAACGAATTTGGTTACCAAACTTTCTGAGAGGATTAGAGTATTGGAGGATGACTTGAGAAAAGAACAAAGAAAGGTTATAGTTTTTTTGCTTTTACATAAGCTCATTCTATGGTGTCAAAGAAAAGAAGTTAGAGGCTAGAGTCAGATTGGTGAAAGGAAAGCAAGGAGAAGTGTAGGTTGTTCATTTCGATGAAGTTGTTGAAAGATGATTCTTCCAAACAGGGGAAGAAATTAACTGCTGCAGGGTTCAAAGAAAGCAAGTTTACTTAAATGAACCATTTATTCAAGAAGTGGACTCCCACTGAGTCATTTCAAGATCAATGAAGTAGTGAGAAAGGGAGTGTTGAAGTAGTATTGCTTGCGTTTGCAACAAAACGGTACTACTTAGTAAAGTTCCACGTGGTTAGTACTGTTGGGAAAATATTAGTACTGCTGGAGAAACTGTTACTTATACAAGAAGGAGTGAAGAGAAAAGGACAGAATAAGACAAGGGAAAAGCAATAATGATAGAGTCTAAGCCCAAGAAGAAGTCTAAGAAAGAGATTGAACAAGAAAGGTAAAGTTTTGCTGAAGCATCTGAATAGAAGAACAAATGAATGAAGAAACAAAGGACAGATTGTAAGGGATGAAGAAATTGCTAAAACAATAGGATGAATAGGTAAAAAAGCTAGTGAGTTTTATTCTGAAAGCAAGACATCTAAGAAAGATTAGATTGGAATGATCCTTCATGTCAAAAGGTATCATGCTATAAAAGATGATCCAAAGACAATTGCTAAAGGCAGGAGGAATATATCAAATACTTGAAGAATCAGGGGAAACTTCAAGATTAGTGATTTTAAAGGAATGTCTTATAATAAGATTAGGCTAATCTTTGAAAAGGTTTGGGATTTTAATCAACATATTGAGCCTATAGACATGGAGCATGGAAGTGAAAAGATGAAGTCTCCTGAAAAGATTGAAGAAGAAGTTGTTAAAGAATCTGGAGCAAAAAGAAAGAAATCTTCTTCTAGAAATAAGGGTACTGTTATTATTATGAGACAAAAGTTGGAAGGAAGATGCATGTGAAGGAAGAACTCAAAGGGTTTTTAGATATCATTCTAAGAGAAGATGTTGCAGAAGATGTTGAATCTCTCTCTACAAAGTATCCAATTATAGTTTGGAAGACTTACACTTTGACAGAAAATTTCATGTAATATCAAATCTTCAAAGGAGATGGCAGTTCCAAGAACTATAAGGTTTTGAGTGAGATGCTTGAAGACTTTTATAGACAAGATGTAGATGAGTTGTACAGATTAGTCAAAGAAATGTTTAGTGCTTCAAGACCATAAGGATATGATTTGATACTTTGGGTAGATCTGCACACTTTATTTGAGCCTGATGAAGAAGATGAAATATGGAAGAATCACATGAATATAAATGTGATAAGCTGGAGTTTATATGATTTTTATGGTATTCACATTTTACTGATGCAAAATGGTATAGCCATACATATGCTGACAGAGAAGAAATACCCTCTAAGTCAAGAGATGATTTCCAAGATGTTGAAAAAGAAATTAGAGGTTGATCATGAGAGTTCACAGGGCTTTGGAAACTTCTAAAGGTTTATAAGATCTCTAGTGCAGAGAAGTAGACTGAGTGTTTGAAAGAATCATCATCAGAGACTAGAAGATTAATCTAGAAGAAACTTGGGATTTGAAGATAATTACAAGGTTTAGGGGGGGAGGATTTGGTTGGGAATAAATCGTCATCAAAGTTAATAATGCCAAGGTGTAACTAACGTACTAATGGAGTTAGTTACTGCCAGAGATAGTTAATAATACTAGAAAGAAAGATTTATGCTGATGGGTCAAAGATGCTGACTTGGGCAGATTAATAGGATCTATAGGATAAATAAGGAATGTTATATCTTTATATTTTAGGAAGATTTGTATGTGATTATGATTGATAGTTATCTTGTAAAGGACTCCTTGTGATGTATGAAAGGAGATCCTAGGTTAAGGTTTTATAAACACATATACAAAAACGCATACATAGAGAATACATCTTAGAGAAAGATTGTTAATAGCTTCAAGGTTTTGTAACCATAGTATATTCAGAGTATCGTATTATCAATAATATGAAGCAGTTAGAGATATATTCATTGTTTGATACGGTTCCATTGCTAATTACTCTAGGAGTATCAAAGTGTAGATTCTCATACTCTTTGATATACAAACAAAGTCTGAACTGTTGTTATTTTGGATTCATCCAAGGTAACAAACACTTTAATACGTAAAGAACCGATCAAGGCATGGGATCAACAAGTGGTATCAGAGCCTGTGCTTTGAGAAACTTTGATCTAGAAGAAACAAACAAGAAGAACTCTTTACTCACAAGGAAGAGATGGCTCCTATGGCTCTATCAGACTCTAAGGTAAATAATGACAAATCTTGCTCAAAAACTTGTCTGACAAACTATGAAGCTCTAAAGAAACAGTATGATGATTTACTTGTTAAATTAGATGATACTAGTTTTAATGCTTCTACATACAAAAGAGGTTTATCAATTTTAGAAGGACAAATTATTAAATATAAAGAATCTGAAGTCCTTTTTTCTGAGGAAAATTTGCTTTGCTTTGTAAAGAAGTGTAGGTCACAAAGAATATCTAATGGGATTACTTAGGACTGAACTTGAAAAGGTTAAAGAAGAAAAGGAGGGAGGGGTTTGAGTTTTATATGCAAGTTTGAAAAATCAGCAAAAGACTTAGATTAAATGCTAGAAAGTCAGATTACTAACAAAAGCAAGAAAGGAGTAGGATATCATGTTGTCCCCTCACCTCATCCTTGATTCTTAAAAGACTAACTCCTTTAGACTTATCTTATTCAGGGCGTTGAAATGATTCATACTACTGAGTTTAATGAGTATGGTCCTAGGGATTCTAGTTTAAAGCCTAACACTGTTTGTGATAAAGAGTCAGATAATTCTAAGGAGAATACTGATGACTCTTTAAAACAACAACAAAAGACTGATTCTAAAACTAGCTTTGTTAAGTCTCCCCTTAAGGCAGACAAAGATTGGAAAGAAAGTTTTCAATCTGCTAATCTGTATTAGGAAGAAGGGAACCTAAGGAAAGCTAGAAGAGGATAATGATGCTCCTATTATTGGAAGATTGGGTGTCAGATGATGAGGATGAAGTTGAGCCTATCCCTAAGGTTGAAAAGAAGACTGTTATACCTACTGCTACTAAGAAAGAGTTTGTTAAACCTAAAAAATAATTTAGGGAGGTCAGTTAGTATGCGAGATGTACATGTCACAAAGACCCTAAAGGTAACCAAAGGAATTAGAATGGTCAAAAATCAATTCAATTATGAGTAAACTTTAGTTTTTAATAACAAGCTGTTTTTATTGTGGATTAGTATTTTGATCACATTCAATACAGCTGTCCAAAAACCTCTCATCCCAGTGCATACAAACATATGGCTCCAAGAGTAGTCTTAATGAAGACTGGCCTAAAATCTGTTAATACTGCAAGGCCTGTTAATACTGTTAGGTCTGTTAACATTGGTAGACCTTTTAGTAACTGCTAGGTCTTTTAATATGTTAGGCCTTCTTATATGCTCACCAAAATCATTAGTTCATTATGCTAGACCATGACATATTTTCAAAAATCAAGCACAAATCATCTGTTCACATGCCCCTTTTATAAGAGAACAACATTAACAAAAATGGTTTATAATCAAAGGTGTTAATACTGGTAGGCAAAATGTTAATAATGTCAGGGCAAGGGGGGATTTAATGTTGTTAAGCCCTCAGCATGTTAGGTTTGGAGACCCATCAAACCCAATGGTGCATCACTGGTTTTTAACAAATATAATTACATTGATGCACGAGGCAGATCCAAGTCAGTAATGGCTTGGGTCCCCAAAGAAAACTAACTTCATAAGTTTTGTGTGCAGAGCAATTCACAGCTAAATGATAAAGGATTTGTTGATAGTGGATGCTCAAGGCACATGATTAGAAACATAGCCCATCTTTTAGATTTCAAAGATTTTTATGGAGGTTATGTTACTTTTGGTGGAGGAGCATATGGAGGCAGAATTACTGGCAAATGTACTATTAAAACTGATAATCTTGATTTTGATGATGTGTACTTTGTCAAAGAGTTAAAGTTCAACCTCTTTAGTGTCTCACAGATGTGTGACAAAAAGAACTATGTTCTTTTTACTGATTCTAAATGTCTTGTTCTATCTCCTAATTTTAAGTTGTCTAATGAAAATCAGATACTTCTTAAAATTCCTAGACAGGATAACATGTACAGTTTTGATATGAAAAACATAGTTCCTAAAGATAGTTTAACTTGTCTAGTTGCAAAGTCTACATCTGAAGAATCAATGCTATGGCAAAGAAGGCTTGGTCATAAAAAATTTAAGAATATTAATACTGCTAGTTATAATTAGTATTGCTAGTTATATTTAAAACTGTTTGTCAAAACTGTTACTTATAGTTAGTACTGCTAGTTATTTCTATGTCTCATTGTTAATCCTGTTAGTACCATTTAATACTGCTAAACAAGAAAAATGGTTAGATTATGTTTTTCTGGTTTGAGCTAGTCTCTTTTCAGGTTATGAACTATAAGTATAAATTGGTTACTCAATGGTTTAATATTTGAGGGGAGGAAATTATTTGTTCTTAACAGTATTCGGTTTCAAACACACACAACAACTTGGTGATCAGTTCACATTTCTTATTGACATCAAGAATTAACTAGTCCAGAGCAAACGGCTACTGGTAAAGACTTTTCAAATCCGTTGATAGTTGATAGTTTACTCAAAACTACATGGTTATCAATGCACCATGTTTTACAATGAAGCATTGGCTAGTCCAAAGCAAACGGCTATTGGTAAAAAGCTATTTTCAAATCATTAATGGATGGTATTTGCCAAAAACTATACTTTGTGTGATTTGGAGCCAAATGAAAATTGAGATTGGTGAGCTTAAACACAGTAAAGAGAGAATGTGTGAAAAACAGACAGATGTGAAAAAGTGTGTTAAAATCATTGAGAGATAAAATGTCGAGCTTAAACAGAAAGAGAGATTGTGTGAAGTTATTTTTGGCTAATACAAAACTTTGGAGTTTGTACTGCTTTTGGGTGGAGAAGTTAATACTGCTAGGCTTATTTTAGTACTGCTAGACCAAATTTAGTACTGCTAGATGGCCGTTAGTACTGTTTGGACCTAACAGATTTTTCATTAATTAATAGAGCCGTTGAGATATTTCCGCCAAATTCCTATGATATAGGGGTTTGACCAATTGGACTTTCGTGATCTTTCTATATATACGTTTGATTTAATCACGATAAACTCAATTTCTTTAAGTCGGTCAAACCATATCTCTACGTTTCTCTATTTAAATCTCAATTAACTTTCTCCAGCCTTCATATATTCATCCACGATCATATCCCACACGATTACTCACACTTTTATTCATGGCAAATTTGGATTTTTGTGACAAGCACAACATGGTAGCGTTTTTAGAGAAATCTACAGGAAGTGCAGGGTTTCATCAAGTCATCGATTTCCTAAATCGAAGTCACATTTGCTATGCCCTCACAAAGAAGCCAGATGTTTATATTTCTTTTATCAAACAATTTTGGAGGTCTGCAGAAGCTTCTACTAATGATAATGGAGAAGTTCAGATTACTGCTACCATTGATGGTCACTCAATGTCTATCACCGAAGCAAGTTTAAGATGACATCTTAAGTTGGATGATCAAGATGGTGTTACTTCTATACCCAACTCAGAGATTTTTGAGCAATTGGCACTCATGGGATATCACAATGATTCAGATAAGTTAACTTTTCAAAAGGGTGCTTTTTCACCTCAATGGAGGTTGCTTATTCACAATATTCTTCATTGCCTTAGCCCAAAGAAGACTACTTGGGAGCAGTTTAGTAGTAACATTGCAACTGCTGTTATCTGTTTGGCTACCAATAGGAAATATAATTTTTTTAGGATGATTTGTAAGCATATGGTGTCAAATATTTCTAGCCCCCATAAGTTTTTCATGTACCCTAGGTTTATTCAAATATGCTTAGATATGCAGAGGAACTAACTTCAACAACACTCAAGAACATATCCTGTACCCTCTCTTTGCATCAAAGTGTTTAACAATATGAAGAGGCCTACAAAGGGATATTCAGGCCAGGAAGTTGCTTTATTTCCTACTATGTTAGATGTTTCTGAACCTTCCATTTCACCTTCAAGAATCACATCCTCACCTTCCAACTCACCTGAACCTTTACCCTCACATGAACCTCCAATTGAACATACACCTGCACCTTTATTTAACCACTCACCTGATCATACCACTGCTGCACCAACACAACCATCAACTGGAGCGGAACACCATTTATCTACACCTCTTGACTCACCTCTCCATGTTGATCACTCATATGGAAGTGATGAGGGTAACTTGAAACTAAATGAATTGATGAATTTGGTTACCAAACTTTCTCAGAGGATTGGAGTTTTGGAGGATGACTTGAGGAAGACAAAGAAAACTTACAGTTCTGCTTTTACTAAGCTCATTCTAAGGGTCAAGAAGTTAGAGGCTAGAGTCAAGATTGGGAAAGCAAGGAGAAGAGCTTAGGTTGTCCTTTCTGATGAAGATGTTGAAGATGATTCTTCCAAATAGGGGAGGAAATTAACTGATACAGAGGTTCAAGAGAAAGCAAGTACTGAAACTGAACCATTTATTCAAGAAGTGACTCCCACTGAAGTCATTCAATGTCTCAAGGGATAAGTAGTGAGGAAAAGGGGACTCTGCTGTTTCTAGCTCCTCTTTCATCTTATAGTGTGAAGTTAGTACTACTGGTTGAACAAAAGTATGCTAGTGAAGTTCCAGTGGTTAGTTTGCTGAGGGGAAAATATTAGTTACTGCGGAAGAACTGTTACTTATACAAGAAGAGTGAGAGAAACGGACGAGAAAAAGGAAAAAGAAAAGACTAAGAAGACAAGGGAAAAGCAATAATGATAGAGTCTGAGCCCAAGAAGAAGTCTAAGAAGGAGCTTGAACAAGAAAGGTTAAGTTTTGCTGAAGCCATCAGACTGGAAGAACAAATGAATGAAGAACAAAGGGCACAGATTGCAAGAGATGAAGAAATTGCTAGACAGTGGGATGAAGAGGAAAGACAAAGAGCTATGTCTGAAGCCAAGTCTACTAAGAAGATAGATTGGAATGATCCTTCAGTCATAAGGTATCATGCTCTAAAGATGAAACCAAAGACAGTTGCCCAAGCAAGGAGAAATATGATCAAATACTTGAAGAATCAGGGAAACTACAAGATTAGTGACTTCAAGGGAATGTCTTATAATGAGATTAGGCCAATCTTTGAAAAGGTTTAGGATTTTAATCAACATATTGAGCCTATGGACATGGAGCATGGAAGTGAAAAGATGAAGTCTCCTGAAAAGATTGAAGAAGAAGAAGTTGATACACAAAAGGAAATGAAAGAAGTGGTTAAAGAATCTGGAGCAAAAAGAAAGAAATCTCTTCCTAGGAAAAGAAGGACTGTTAAGAGACAAAAGTTGGAAGAAGATGCTGAGAAGGAAGAACTGTTATATGATATTGATAGACAAGATATATGAGTTTATACAGGCTTGGTCAAAGAAGGTAGTTCCTCAAAACCGAAAGGATATGATTTAATGTTATGGGGAGACTTGCATACACTTTTTGAGCCTGATAAGGAGAGTGAAATATGGTTGAATCAGAATGAGTAAAAATTGATAAGTTGGAGTTTATGTGATTTATGTGGAGTTCACATTCTGCTGATGCAAAATGGAATTGCCATACATATGCTTACAGAAAAGAAGTATCCTCTAAGTCAAGAAATGATATCAAAGATGCTGAGTAAGAGATTGGAGGTTGATCAAGAAAGCACACAAGCATATGAACTACTGAAGTTCATCAGATCACAAGTGAAGAAGTAGATAAGTGTTTGAAAGAATCATCATCAGAAGACAAGAAGATTTAATCTAGAAGAAACTTGATGATTTAGAGGTAAATCACAAGTTTAGGGGAGGATTGTTAGGAATAAATCTCATCAAAGTTTAATAACTGCCAAGGTATAACTAACAGTACTAATGGAGTTAGTACTACCAGTACAAACTTAGTACTGCCAGTGTTAGTTAATACTGCTAGAAGAAAAGTTAATACTGCTGATGGTTAATGCTGCTGACTTGGAGATAAGGATGCAAAGAGATAAATATGGAATGTATATCTTATATATTTTAGGAAGATTCGTATATGATTATAATTGTAATTGACCCTAAAAGTTTGGTAGTTATCTTGTAAAGGACTCCTTGTGGTGTATAAAAGGAGATCCTAGGTTAATTTATATATATAGAGACAGATATACATCATAGAGAAAGAACATATAGCTTCGAGATGTAAACCCCTAGTCCCTAAGCAATAAAAGAGTACTCGTATTATTGATCTAATAATATTGAAGCATTTTGTGTTTGATTCATTGTTCATTGTTTAGTACTGTTTCATTGATTAATACTTCTAGAGTATCAAAGTGTAGATTCCGCATACACTTTAATATACAAACAAAGTCTCTACCATTGTTATTTTGGATTCATCCAAGGTAACATACACTTTACAAGGTAAATAATCGATCAAGGCTTGGGATCAACAAAAATTTTCTTGACAAGAGGGTTAAGTTAAAAACGAACCAAACTTTTGTGCAAATACTAGTGTGTGCCTAAGTGCGACAAATGTGGAGTAGCGATTATTTCGATACTAAGACATGTAAAAACTAAGAAATAATCCAAAATGCTCCTTGATTTAATTTTGCTCAACCAAGATTGTCGAAAATATATATTAGATTATATACTTTTGACAATAAGTAAGAGAACATTATGCATATGTTAAAAAATGTTTTTAGCATATCTCAACAATATATGAAAATTGATTTTCATGTGCTCCTAGTTGTGAGAAAGACTTTTTAGAAAATAATAGATTGGGACTATTGTATATATGTATAATGAGATATGCATTTAGGTAGAAGAATTTGTAAAAGTTTGCTTATAGACTTTTCCCAATCTTGTGTTTTTGTGTAAAATAGAAACCTAGACACAAAAAAAAATTTAGTCAGACAGGTGAGTGGTCCCTTAAAGTCTGGCTGGTCCCCTTAAAATTAAGGGGGCCGCCCTTTATGAATTAAAGGGGCCGCCCTTTATGAATTAAAGGGGCTGCCACCCGTTGAGAAAATTTTTCTCAGAATTTTTTTTTGACAAACAGTTCTTTGATGATTATCATTTCTTTATTATGCCGAAACCTTAATCAATTTGTTCCATCATTCGTATACATAGACGTAAGTAGTTAAATGGCTCACGTTTAAGTGGTTTAGTTAGAATATCGGGTATGTTGTCCTTCCAAAAAAATGAGACCCGTTTCTATAGTAGATATTCCTTTTTTGAATATTATCGCGAAGAATGATGGAATTCCCTCATGGTTTTGTCATAGTGTTGAACGGGATTCTTACTTTAAGTCTATAGCGCCCTTTGTTATCACATATTATTAGGAATGTTGTCCCCTCCTACTTAACCTATAGTCTATAGAGCTTGTTTTCATCCATATGGCTAGTTGACATGCCCTTTCTGGAGCGACATATTCCGCTTCGGAATATTGGAGAATGGCAAGAGCGGTTTGCTTCTTCGAAAACCAAGATGTTAGGCAACATCCCATAAACGTGCAAACACCACTAGTGCTCTTGCGATCTACGTTATCTCCCGCATGATCCGAATTCGCATACACTGTTTATTCTATGCCGTATCCCTTAGGATACCATAATCCTAAATGCGCAATGCCTTTAATGTATCGGAAGATACGTTTAACCGCTTCTAGGTGAGAGGTTTTGGGATCCTCTTGAAAGTGTGCACAAAGGCAAACACTAAACATGATATCGGGTCTACTTGCCGTTAAGTATAATAAACTACCTATCATGCCTCTATATTTTGTATTATCTACGGACTTACCGTCTTCGTCTCTCGTGAGTTTGGTTTCCGTAGACATAGGGGTTTTCATTGGCTTAGAGTCTTCTAGTCTAAATTTCTTAAGCATTTCCTTAATAAATTTTGATTGATTAAAAAATATTCCATCATCTAATTGTTTTATTTGTAATCCTAAGAAAAA